>LYUA01000220.1:1255841-1279765 GCA_002093875.1 Calopteryx splendens | reverse complement strand
TCCTCCCTCTACCTCGCCTACCCAACATTCTACCCTCTATCACATTCTTCAATTGAATGAATTCCAGGAGAATTTGCATACTTTCAAAAAAGAGATTCCATAACTTAACACGATTGCAACGTGATGTATAATGGCACACATATGACTATCATGATGAAGAAATATGCGATTTTAAAAACTTTTCATCTCTATCTCTAACAGGGAAATGATAGTTTGCAGAAAACGCTTTCTAGTAGCTATCCGCGAGTCTTACATACTTACATTTAGTCTTACACATTACATTAGGTATTCAGATATTAAATGAAAGATTGTTCATGATGAAAAGTAAAGTGAAATAAATGACTATCTAGTCTCCCAAAGGTACTCATGGTTTTCAAATCAAAATCGACAGAAGGCAACGTTTTTAAAACGGACGACAATACATAGATCGAGGAGGAAAAAACGCTCCACCGGAATAAGAAACTGAGGAATTCGGACGACGGCGAAGACGATGATGGGTCATATTTAGTTAAAGAGGCCTGCCAAAGAATGCGCATCAACACCAAATTACGACATAAAGAATTCATGTTTTCTGCGCTACCCACGTTGAATCAACGTATTTATTTCGACCGGCAAGCTTGGCAGATGCTGGCCTTCGAAGCCTCTGATTCCCCCAGAGTGCACCAACGGGTCATCCACCCCGGCGATGTGACAGCGGCAGCACGGGACGCCGTGCATTGCGGGCGTCCCTCGAGGGAGAAAGGGAAGGAAGGGAGGCGAATGATGGACGGTGGGGAGCAATGAAAAGGTAAGAGGATACCCATCCCCAAACGCGACGGTAGGCCGCGGAGGGCTCAAAATATTTTTCACCTACCAATTCATTTCCGAAGAGAGAAAGATGAACGTGCATTATGGGATGTGAGAGAACAAAGGCAAGGGACCCAGGGGGATTTCAGGGATCGGATACAAGAAATTCAAGGGTTAGACTAATAATAATACTGAGTAAGTAAGTGTGCAGGCGAAGAATTTTAACATTTAAATAAAGTATTTTTCTTTTCCTCATAATCGGAGTATTGCTTGAATCATTTCCAACGAATTTTCCGTCCTCTCTGGACCCTTATTTATAGATAAGTTAATGGAAAACTCACCCATTGTTGTCCCAAGAATGTAAGTATTTCACTATCTCGATAACTAAAAGTAGGAGGTTTAAAATTTAAAATTTCCAGTAACACAAAAGACCCAATATCATAGTTCGAGACCAGTTCGATAGGATACAGTGGAGTCTGAACATTAGGAAGTCATAAATATACATACATACACACATATATATATAGTTGTTGAGGAATGTGGTCAGGTATTAACTTAAAATTCATTACCTACCGACGTTTCGATTATTTGTAAATCATCTTCAGGGCAGTATTTATATATGATGTAGCTTCATTTCCCTATATACACTATGTGTAATATAACACAAAGTGAAAATAAATTTTACTATTATTAGATCACCGAGAGGGAGTGCAGGAATGTTTCCTTAACGCACAAGCATTCATTAAAGCATCGGAAAAGAAACTGTCGGATAGCATGGATTGGTTGCTCCATTTACGGAAACGAATGTCACGGCAGAATAACAAGGGTACAAAAATCGAGTGACATTGATTGATACAGTGAGTTAATTAGTAATATCTGAGCCAAATGTTACTATAAAATACCGCAGTCAGTATTAAGCACTTAGCAAGCCTTTTAGAAAGGATGATTAATGATAAATTTAAATAGTGTAGACGCATTTGGTGACGCTTCAGATTCTTCCCAGCATCGTTGACGGGGATTTTAACCTCGGAACGGAACCTTCAATCGATGACAACGTTTAGTCAAAATTTATGCATAATTTTTTTCGTGATCTACCACCCATACCCCTAGTATCACAGCAATTTTGGCGAAGGGTATACCACATCGGAGTGGATCATTTTATTCGCCGCAGAGTGTGATCCTGGACTGCGATTCTCGGTGGCGCAGCGCACGTAGCAGAGAAAGGACCTCGTGGGGAAGGTGGTATGGGACTGGAAGAGGTGTAAAGGGAGACCTGAGGGAGGACGGCAGGCGATAAAACATGGAAGTGGGCGAGGCACTTCGACGAAATGGGAGGAAGAAGGTGAGAGACGGATGGATAGAGGGGGGGATGGAGAGAAGGAAAGTTGCATAAGGGAGGAAGAGAGAGGAATGGAGGGAGTGAGAAGTCCGCATTGCAGGTTCTTCAACCCACATCCCTGAAGCGGTTCGAAGGTACGTTTTCAAAATGTTTCCGTAGGAATAATAGGGGTCATAAAAAGGGGAAGCGATCACGCTTGAATCATATCGAAGAGCATAAAGGTCGTTAGAAACGATAAAAATAACAAGGCATGAGACGACGATGGTGTAAAAGTATTAGCCTTGATGGGAGTGAATAAGACATAACTATATACCGTCGTGGTCAAGGGCTAATAGGAAAGAAAAAAACAAACACTTGGTTCATTGAAAATTCACGAGAGACGTAAAATTAACCTCTCTTGGCAAGAGAAGGTTACACATGGCATCCCAATTTTTTAAACAACAAAATCAAAAATATGATATCTCTGAAAGGTGTACGATGGATGAAGGTAAGAGGAACACCCACGAAGATATGGGAGAGAAAGGCATGGAAGAAAGAGAATTTAAAGCAAAAATTAATAAAAGACAAATGTTCCTACGCCTTTCTCTTTTGAATGTTAAATTTAATAAAATAATGATTACTGTCACTCGAAACGTGGATGATAAATCTACATTAAGAATATCACAAACATGCATTCAAATTAAAATTCACGCGAAGAAATATATTACTTCATAAGGTACATTTAATTGAGAATAAACGTCTGCCATGACGCGCTTCTGTGTGTCAGGATATCATTAAATCCCCATTATGTCGAAAAAGATAAGGCCCAAAACAATCCATAGAATTTGAGCTAATTTAATTGTGCCTACGGGTGAAATAGGAAATGAAAGAGAGAGAGAGAGAGAGAAGGGGAGACGCGGGGGAGTGAAGACATCCGGCTACTCGCGCTTCCACCGTGAGAAGTTCATGGGCTGAAAGGGGAAATATGCTTCCGCCGGAGCTCTGACATGGAATACTCTGAAATCGGGAGGAGCGAAACAAGAAGGGAATCAAAGAAACGGCAGGACGGAATCCGAGAGAAGAGAAAGGGACAGATTCTCCGGGTTGTGGGGAGGAGTTGAAAAAAAAATAATTGGAAGGGAGAAGGAAAAATACACATTTTCAATTTTCGGAGACAAACAGGACCTAGTTGAGAAAGGTAATGGAGCAATTAGGTCTAACATGTAGGGAGCATAAGTGTACATTGACGAAAAAAAGGACATGCCTCTGATGAACTTTTTAAAGAACCACATAGCTACTGTAGACACGACCTTATGACGAATGTTATCCATTTGTCAACAATAGATCCTACCACTTAAATCGAAATTTTTAACATATAAGCATTTTACTGGATTAGAGATCGGAAGGCATACATCCTAAACTTCCAAATATGTGATTAAATCATCATCGCAGTAGGCCATCTACCTTGGAATTGGTTTGACGAAGTTCTCCTCTCAATTCTCTCAACGGGGTATTTTACCACGAGAAGAGGAGTAATGAGAGAAAGGAACAGCTGCGGAGGGAAATATAATCAGCTTAGGGAAGGAGGTAATATGATTAGGAGAGGAAGAAGAGGAGTGGAAATACATTCGAAATGAGAAATGTTCAAAAACGTAATATCTGGAGTTGATCACGCTGCAGCTTGGAGAGAACCAGATGATGGCTTCGAGAAAAGCCGGTTCCCATGCTGAAATTACTATTCTTTCGTGGGGTCCGACAATTTACGAGCATGCTTAAGGTAAGACATTACCAGAAAATTCGAGTCAAATATGAGTACTTGTACTAAATATTTCACTGCTTCAAAAGTCAGAACATACGTATATACATGAGTTATGAAAGTATGTTTCCCACAGGAAGAAAACAAGGAAGAGACAAACAAAAACATGATTCATAATGAATACACAGGCACGAATTTCCTCACTCTGACTTCCAAGCCCGACCGAAAAAAAATGGTAAGCACTCTGGAATCACACTTCCTCGCGAGATGGTATTTACGCCCGTGAATAACCACGGATTCACCGTCCTTAATTAAAGGATAACACCAAGAGGGTCCCAAATGAAATAGATTCCGCAGGGCCGGGGGAAACCGGACGGCATGGCGAATGCGATGCTTTACAGAGGATATAATGAGGGTGGCGGGAAAATAACACCCGGTCCAAGTTGAATCCTTCAGGGACGCCCGGTGGTTGCGTCAATTCAGGATGAGGAAGCCCCGTGTGATGAGACTGGTGAGTGTCATTTGCACCAGTGGAGGGAGGAAGAGGGAGGGGAGGGAGGAAGAGGTGGAGAGGGCGATGAAAGAGAGGAGGCGACGGGGGAGAGGAAGACAAAGGGCGCGGGGAGAGGGACTGGAGGAGTTAGGGAAATGCAGGGGAAACGGTGGACGGGAGGGGACTATGGAGGTCAGATGCGGACGGATTGGAGCATAAAGATAAGAGCGCGGAAGAAACTGACGTGGCTTTGGAGAAGGAAGAGAATTTTATAGGCTAGTGAAGTATGAGAAGGAAACGACTTAACGAAGGAGAATGGAAATAACGAGGAAGAGAATGCCGGAGCTTGGGGGAGACGGAGTAACGCACCAAACGTCCGCAATATTCCCCCTTTACCCCCCCCCTCCCCCGCCTGAGCGTTTATTATATGCCTCCGGGCAGAAGCGAGTACTCTCGACACGTATGACAATGCTTATGATCTTCTCCCAGAATGCAACGGTAATGTTTCCAGGCTCTCACAACGGCTCGCAGAGACAACCGTTGCAGTACTTTCATTTCAAGAACGATAAAAATACTTATAGTCAAACAGGAAAAATACTACAATAATTCTCGAGGGCTTTAATTGCAAGTGAAAGACAGGGCTCGATCGATATAAACTGGGAAAAAAGAGAAGAAATTCTCGGTGAATACTTCGCATTAATAGTATAAATATCGTTTTGGATATATTGGCACAAGTCCGTCCACAACAGGTGAATGTGGGTTTAGCAACTTTTAATGTTTTTTTGAGGCCTAAACCAATAAATTCATCGCTTATCATCACGACTACATTGATTTATGAGCAACATGAATGCCCTCAAGGGGAATAGGAAGTCATAATATTTCAACCCAACTTTGATATTTCCGTATAAAGGCTAATAAAAATAGACGACTACCACGCCATCATGCATAGAAAAAATGACAGTATTTTCCTCGCTCTACTTTTCCATATTTTTTAATAAAAACTCCGTCCGCGGATTAATTAAGGTTCGAAAGCGAGAGTTTGTACAAAAAATTTCTTAACATTATTTGACACCGAGTCACTTCATTTAAGTATTGAAATGCCCATTCCCTCAAATTAAATATACAGTAGTTGCTTGTTTACAAAATGAGCAATTCAATGTAAAAAATCTGAGAGAAACTATCAAATTAAGCACAGTCGACGAACGGCTCGTAAAGTTGATTATTTAAATATATGTTTAACCTACATGTACACAACCAATTTTGGTGGATTAATCAAAATAGGAAGGTCATACATTTGCAGTATTATATTACTAATTAAGCATTTTAAATTAATGATTCTAGTTTGAGAATGATGACATTTTTAAAAAACTTTACAAAAAACTTAAATGCGCAGATATATTACTTTTAGATCAACACTAAATTAGCGTTCCTCTCTTCACTAACTGATATGAGAATAGAACACGTAGATCCAGAATCAATCCAGAGTCCTAATGCAGTCAATCAAAGCAGTTCATCTGAACATACCAGAACAACTACTAATAGATTACGTTTTCGACGATTAGTTGTTCAAATGAACGGGAAATGTAATGCGTTCAGTTGATTATTTATTCTTAGTACAAAACGCTAATTTCGGACAAAGCAAAATGTATTAAGAAGAATAATTCTTTAATATAATTAGACAAGGTTACCACTCCAATGGGATTTTTGAAATATTGATGATGAAAAGGGTTGAATTTTGAAGCACAGTTATGTTAAAAAATTACAATAATATTTTCAGCGTAACACATGTCTCGAACACATCGAATTCAGTCTAATATTGTGTGTGTGTGTGTGTTATTTACGATACGTCTACTGACTTAGCTGCTGTCGTCGGTGAATGTCACTTGCGACCGTAGAGACGAGGATATGAAGGCATACGATTACTGCAGTGCAGAACAAACTAGGCCAGAAGCATCGATAGTTCTTACCTGCAAAATAAAAAGAAAACATGCACGAATGAGTTCACGTCAAAGTAAAAAAGACACACAGTTTAGAATGTTACATACACATTTTAATCCAAATTTTATGTAATAAAAAAATTCCAAATCTATAATGAAAATCCAAAAATCCAAATTTATAATGAAAATCAATCATTAGCTAGACAAAAATCAATCTTATGCAAGTTGCTTAAATCCATCAGAGGAAAGGAATCCATAGCCCCTAGTCTATGAAAACTATATATACCCATTATAGTACACCCTTTAATACTTATTTTGAAATTCAAATCGCATATAGAGATGAATTTATCCTAAATTTAAACCACATTGAAATAGTCGTAGAATTAAACAAAGCGGATATTTATTGATCATGTTTCATTCATTCATTATCATATTCATAGATTCAATGTCGTTTTTGCACTATTTGTTTTACTATTTATGAATCTGACACTATTTAGCAAGTTATTTATTCTACAATAAACTTACGTATTGAAACACCAAATAAAAATTACCGATTTTCAACTAGGATAATATTGACGTATTTGGCAAGTAACATATTCCCCAGGCAATAAAAGTTCACAAGTTTGAATCTTAACTCGAGGATGAATACGACGTAATTTTTTCTGAGAACTCGAGTATTCTTCACTGGCGCCTGTGAATCCGATCAGGGTCATTACGGAGCAAATACTAAAGTGTGTCCCATAGGTTGCGCTCAGAGTACCACAAAATTTGTAATGAAGGCAACTAATGATTTGACTCACGACATTGACTTAGGACCTGGATATGGCAGTGATTTAAATTAAACGACGAGCATAAACTTTAAGGAGGCCAACGCTCTACGCAGTTTATTCTTGAAGGTAAAAAAAATAATAAAAATTTCAAGATTCAATTACATGAACTTATGTTTTCGGAATGGAAACAGTAAATCCTTAGTTGTCATAAAAATAATTAAAGAGCATTCAAAGTAATTAGTAAACTTGGTGAATAGACAAGAGGAAAATTAGAACGGTGATTCTTTAGCCCTTAGTGAATAATTTTGGTCAAATTTGTCAAATACATCAGCAGTAACCATTTCTTTACGCACAACGATATCTAAATCTCTGGAGAAACTAGCATTAATATACCCAGGATGGAAAAGAGTAAGGTAGAGCAAACACCGTTTATTTCATGAGAGATAAAACTTCAGAATAAATAAAAATAGAAATGTCACACTCCACGAATCTATTAATTCACATTATAGCAGGTGGATGGAATGTTATAAGTAACTCTTTTCCAACGTAACGCGATGTAACAAATTCTCAAGTGCTTTCCTGCAGCGCTTGAGAACTATATTCTCAATTAATTATATACCGATTTGGAACGCGATTCAGATATACTTATGCTTTCCTTGAATTTTCAAAATACTTTGAATTTTATATGAATACTCTGCTACGGAATCCGGATCCAGAATGAAGAAAAAGAGTAATTCCCAAGATTAACAGATTGACAGTTCTTTTATTTCATTAAAATAGATAGCTGCCTCTATTTGCATATTAAATCTATTAAACTCGTATTCACGACATTCATTTTTTGAGAAAAGTACTCGTTACGTTATCTATAAAATAATCAAGCTTATGACGAACAAGAATAATGATTCCATAAATTCACTATATGGTTCTCATAGGAGCGATATAATCATTAAACTTGGAATTATACATCATGAATACGGAAACACGCTGAAAATTATACCGGAGTAAAAATTGTTTTGCAAAAATTTATATGTAGCTAGGGTCTTTTCATTCGGGAAATCCAAGAAGATGGAACGGAGCAGGATGATGTAAACTCACATTGTTAAGGAAAAAAACCGACCCCGAAGAAGATCGCAAAAACTGGAAGAAATCCCGAGAACCTATTTTCCCGCCCCCGCTCGGAGGAGGTGAGAGATGGCGAATATTCTCGACGTTTTTTTCCTTGTTCCACAGCGTGATCTCAGATTTCGCCGGAAAACCCCTTTCTTTTCAGGGGACTGGTGGGAAGAAATAAAAGAATATAGTCCCCTCCTGCTGAAAGTCTGGCCCAGAAAAGGGATGTTTACTCCATCCCCCGCTTCGTATATTCCTCGAGGCTCTTCCGCCAATCAAACTTCCGGCAGAACGCTTTCTCAGTCCGCCTTCTACCCCCAGCGCCACCCTCCGCTAATCCAAGTCCCACCCAGTCTCCCCCCTCTCCAATCCGGGCCCCTGCACCTTAAAACGACCCCCCCCCAAAACTTCGACCTGCCTCCATCGGGGGAGTCGTCACTCGAGGAAGAAGACCTTTACCCTGCGGTGAACGCCCCGGGCGGTAGCCCGCAGAGGAATCTTCGATTCAATTGGGTGTGTACACAACTATAGGTAGGTACCCACGCCTACCAGTCCCAAAAGAAAGGCATTTGAGCAATAGCCGTTCTTCCTGCTTCCCCGGCAGTGAGAGACGGAGGGGGGGCCAGCCGCTCGAAAATTTGGGACCGTTCGCCAAGGGACCAAGAGTGGGCCCCGATATTAATCAGTTCGAATTCAGAGTGCAGTTAAACATCGATCTCGACGAGAGCTCTTTGACGAGACGCTTCCTCACCAAAATCGTGGCGCACCATTTTGAACTTCGAGTCCCCGCTCGACTTTAAAATTTAGACAGCTTCTTAGTCATCATCCACTCTACTGCATAAAAATCGGATTTTTTCGTGATCTTCAATGGAAGGATGTGCCCTTCTAGAGTTCTTTTCGAAAGAGAGCTATTCCTCTGGCCAAGGTTTGTTTGGAAATGCTGAATACCGTCTCGTATTGCAGTTTCGAGTCGAGGTCTACTGGACGTTTAACTTACATATGACTACCAATTGTATTTAATTATAATTGTATGTAATTTTTTAATTCCAGCTGCCTAATCCGTTTTTTAGTTTTCTTTATGGAAAAACAACTGATATCCAAATGTCATTTTATTGATTATCGTGAGCATGTGGCGATTGTACTATCATTCTATATATAAAGAAATTATTAAGACGGCCTATAAAGAATTTAAAGGTTTAATGAACTGTAACCAATTAACAAAAATATATTATCAGTTGATGATATAAATAAAACTTTTCGTATTATTTGCCAATTCCGTGCTTACAGGATCTTATCTCTTATGCGGAATTTCATCTGCCATTTAAAGAGGTATATTTTGTGAAGGAAATGAAAGAAAACAATTGCATTTCGAATTGCAAATTCTACATTGATGAGCCACTGTTTTGAGAAAAAACACTCACTACATGAATGCATACTTATTTTCACTCTCAGCAAAGTATATGAATGCTGTTGACAGTTTAAGCGGACCGCAAATAAATTATTCATTGGAGATGAATTTTTCATCAAGTTGACTGGATTATTTTGTCACAGCAGAATATAATTGGGTAAAATTGTAGTTTAAGAGAAGTGTTAAAACATCTAGAACATGAAAAAACTGTTACATCGGCGTTGCTCTCCGTGAAACTATGCAGTAAATTAGAGTCGATAGTGGCAGCCCGAGAGTCACCGCTATACCGCCGCAGAGAAAAAAAATTGACGCAATGCCCCACTCCACCCCAGATGAGAGAGAGGAGAAAACATCCGTTTACAGCAAAATGTAGACTCGTTTGATAAAAATGTACCAAACGCAGCAAAACACGAAGCAATGCAGCAACATGTTTCGGCCTTACATTTTCCTGATTTTAGAGAAGTGAAGGCAGGAATAATTAACAAGAAATATATAATAATAGAGCACGATCTTAGAGGGCAATACTCGAAAATTAAGATAAGACAAACTTAAAAAAAACCCTTTTACATTTTTCCAAAAAATCTTTCTCCAGACACTTGTAATATTCTTCCACGAGATGGTGAAAAGTAACTTTGTATAAATTTCACTACAAATTGTGCGTGAATGCAGTGATTACACGAAGCAACAGCGAATAACGATTTTTTATTTGAAATATCGGTGAAATGAAAATGTTAAATAAGAAATATACCCAACTAAAAGCTTCAAAAGGCGAAAAAATTGGAGTCGATACAATTTACTCGAAAGATTTCCGAAGATTAGTAAAATAAATTTATACCTAGGTGTCTCACTAACTGGCATTTTACATGTCCCCTACAAATAGACAACCTTGGTACAATTTCCTTTAAAAGATTTCCGAAGATTAGTAAAATAAATTTATACCTAGGTGTGTCTCACTAACTGGCATTTTACATGTCCCCTACAAATAGACAACCTTGGTCTTCAATACGAATTTTTTTTCAGAAACGGCTTTCACCATAAGAATCAAGCATACCCTCCAAAACGAAAGATTTTACTTATTCAGAAAGTGTTAAACATGGGTAAATTACAGATATGCCCACCAATCTGCCAACATCCTGGCATACGCACGATTATTTCTGCGGTATTATAAATGCATTATCGTTATTTCCCCGCATACTTCGCGCTAGACATATCCGATGGCATGAGCGTACTTGTAAATTGACGCTCAATTTTAATTTATAAGTTTCTACCGAATTCTTTGGTATTAGTTGTTAGTTTAATTAAGGCTAAATCTGATATTACCAGCTTTCTTTCGGTGTTTCTACGAGATGAAAAGCCGCACAGTCAAATTACATGCGCTCTTTAGGATTTTGCGGACCATTAGTTCGAAATGACCCAGTGGGGTCAGACACGAGAATGCTCATCCCTCACACCAGAAGGTTTTTTTTATCCTTGACCCTCCATCCCTGTACGTTTTCGTATGAACGGGAATCGCACTCCGGAGTAAAAGCTCTCACGCTAATTGTAACATCCGTTATGGCTTAAACGAAAAAAGAGTACCGTAACGAGATGACTCCTGCCATCGCAAAAAGAGGGGAACGGGAAAGCATTTCACGTAAATCATTCATTCGGCCGGATTCCATCTTTTATGGTGCACCGCACGATTTTTGGTTTCGGATAATTTGGGAAAACAAGCATATATTACTCGGCAATACATTCTGACGTCTGGAAACATAAAACTATCATGATAAATGATGCTGTAAGTAGTTCTACTGTTTGACATTCATATTGAATGTGTACTGTGTATGTGTAAATGCGTAAATTAAAGTACTTCCGCTTTCTTCCTCCGATCTGTATCGTCTCCTAAAATATGATTTATATCGCCTCTTTTATTTAGTCTCATTTGGATATTATTGCATCTAGGACACACTAAAATAATATATTTTACAGCGAGGTGGGTACTGCAACGATCCGAGAAAGGAGGCTCCTTCCACGAAGAGGAATACGTGGGTTGGAGCAGTCGTGCCCTATCCCTAGCCTCACAATTGATACTTGAGGCTTCCATCAAGAGTGTTGTCTCGACTCGATGCATTCCACTTGGAACAAGTTGGCCACTCTCTTCACTGCGCCGTGCCAAAATTCCCACATTGGCCCTCATTAAGTAATACAAAATCCTCCTCTGGGGACGAGGGAGGCGCCTGTGAGACGGGGAAAAATGCCGAAACTTGCTCCGTCCGCAGTCCCAAAAGTTTCCTTAACTCGCGCGACCTTCGCTAGCACATAATACCACCCCCACCTTCCGCTTCCCCCGCGTGCGCATTTCCTCTCCACACCCACCTCCCTCCAACCCCCTCATACTAAAACACACACGAACTTCCCGTTTATCCTCTAACTTCCGCTCCCTCGCCCCAACACCTCCTCCCCAACGCCCCATCCCCACGTCGAACAAGATCCCAATTCCATTCTCCTCCATTTGAATTTGGGACATATAGAAGTGACCTTACCCCCCCACCCAACCTACCTCCCGAGCACCCTCCCCCCCCCCACCATCTCCGTGGCAGATGACCTTCCCCCAGGTCGACGTCGGATCAATACCCTACCTACTCCTCGAGAGACATTTCGCGTGACCTTGAGAAAAATACTCCACCGCCCGTCGCGGTATTTTTGCATGGGGCCGACCTGAGGGACCAATACCAACACGCGAGCACACAGGAACGCACGCCGCCGGTGCGCCCCGCCGCGCCCGGAGGGAGGGGGGGGGGCGGCTACTCCGGCGCATCCGAAGGGGTTTAGGGGGTGGAAATGGGAAGGATGGCGGTAGGGAAGGGGTAGAGTCGAGAAAGAATGGGGAGGCGGGAAGGAAATTCCGTGCGGAAGCACCATCTGCGCCCGCCGACGAACTCGATCGGTGAAGAAATTTTTGTAAAAAAAAGATTTACCTGCCGGACATAGGGACGGAGTTAAAAAGGAATGGGAGGAGATCAAGTAAGGCGATCGAAGTCGTTGACCCACGGGTTCGAATTATTCAGTCCAACGGGATTAAAGGAAACCGAGATGACATGTTTGTTAGCATTGAGAAAGTGTTCGATGGAATTTGACCTTCTCAACTGGAGTCGTAATAGTGTCACCGTGGTATAACGGTTGTCAAAGCATTTGAGGAGCATATTCGCTGAAAATATTTCTACGGCATTTTATCCTCTCCGCAATGAGGGTAGACACGAGGTTTCGTTCTCGCCAATGCTCATCAGTAGATGGAAAACTTTGTCAACACTATTTTTCATCCTTTAGCTTTCACCTGTGTTTTGTTGTGACAGACGCTGACCATTTTTGGATACAATGTTTGAAGAAAAAAATCCAAACGAATCGTCACATTTCTCATTGGTTTGGAGAAATTGTTCCACAATTTTGAATGGTAACATCATTTTTACAAATGGTTACCCGTCGCTAAAAGACTTTCCGAAACAAACGTCGATAATAGAGCGCAATTCTTATCCAAATTGAAGCCTCATCTTGTGCTCTTATTCTAACAACAAAGACTTAGCAACTCTTCGATTTATCCGCTTACTCGGACATCCTAGCATTTATTTTTGCTCTTTTAACCCGATCCTAATTAACTGTCTGGTCATCCCTACGTAGCTGTGGGGAAATAAAAGTGAGATGTTTAATTCAGCCTCTGGGTCTTCTATCAGACTTCGATGGAGGATATTACTTTCGATAAGAATATATTTGAACTGATCTTTGGAGAAATTTTTTCATTTTGATAATGTCAACAGTGAAGATACCGACAAAGAATACGGCTGAAATAATAAAACAAAGATCTAGAAGCACGTGGTAGCCGAAGGGAACTTTGATATTTGTTAAAGCAATGGTGTTAAAAGTTAAATGAGTCTGAAGTTATAAATCCACACTGTGTGTATTCATATAATCAGAAAAGGCTGAAAAAAGTGAAACGTTAAGAATTTACATTTCCACGCCTTGTAACTTCAAAATAATCCCATACTTAGACAGCGCGTATGCAATAAGGCAATTACGTAAGATTCCGTCTGGGCTCCATTTCTCCTACGGGGTTGCAAATTTTCATGACATGGAAATCAAATCTCTCGCTCAACAATCCACTTGATTTAGGGTTAACTGTGAGCGAACGATTTCGGATATGGGTTTTGGAAACTATCGGTACCAGAAGAGAGATCCATGATAAAGCTGGAGCAATGGTAACAAAGATCTAGGTGGACATTTCAACAATTAAATGATTGTTCATCCGAGGAGCAACAAAAGCAAATGGCAAGCCACCGTATCAAGATTGCAACGTAATAAGTCCCTGAACTCTTTATAGTCTTCATCGCTTCATACCATACGAGCGAGCGGACATCCAAAAAAGAATGAAAATGCACCAAATTTGTCCAGAATCAAAATTAAAACGATGTGATCATAAAAAAATTGGCGGATTTCGGTTAAAATTAACTATGGTATAGGTTGTTTTCAAAGCACATTTCAAAGAAACCAACGTATAGTCAATCAAGTAAAAAATGGTGCATCGGAATGTTGAAAGGGTAATCAGTAAAAGACACTATATTTACATAATTCGTCCGTAGACTTATAGCATTTTGTTTTTTAAATTTCTTATTTAAAATATGAAATGGCGTTCTTCTCTAGCTCTAGTGTTGCTGAAGAAGACTATAAAACTAAAGGGAAGTAATTTGAAAGAATTATATTTACTCAAGTTAAACACAATTAATTGCATCATGGTTATAAACGTAGCATTAATTCGCATACTAATCAATGAGCTAGAGTTTGCAACAATTTCCGGCTTAGATAGGTAATAAAGCTCGTTATCGTGAAACCGTTTAAGAGAACGCAATGTAGGTATTTCAGACAAGAACGGGGAGACGGATCAGATAATTTTGACAAGGAACGTAAGTGTACCTTGTCAAATTAACTTTCAAACTAACTAACAAAAAAACTTTCATTTCAGGAATATATGAAGGTGTGTAGAACATAACTTTCTAATGTGAAATGGTTTAGTGATAAAATATACGAGAGAAAAATATTACAAATATATTTTATGATACTTACCTAAGTTTATTAATAATATTTTATAAATCTCTCATAATATGTTGCAAATGATTTACATCCCTTTCAATATTTGAGATATTATTTTAATATTTACTTTTATTGAATCTGACTTTAACAATATGGTTAAGGAAGACTTTTATTAGACGGTAGACGTCTCCCTGTAAACCAAGGAATTTAACTGACCCGTAAAAACAAAATGTATGTATTGTTAGTAAAATTGTCAATGAAAACGAAGCTATGCATTATATAATTAAAGTCGCAATCGTAACATTTGGGCAATTCACTCACAAAGTTGATCCAAAGTTTAAAATTAAAATCCAGTTCCGTTGACTAACCAAGACGCCGAAAATATTTCCCATGGAAATTCACTTTCATTTGAGTGCAAAAAAATAATGTATTTAGTTGATGCTCAATACTCACGAATAGTTTCCGCTTCAAATAGCTAACTTTACAAGAAAATACGAGATCTTAATGGAAACGACGGTTTTCAGAAAGGCGGAATTACCATAATCAGCGAATTTATATTCGGAAAACCTCTTTGAACAAAGAAGAGAGCAATAATGGGGCTGAGTCAAAAACATTTTGAAACCAAGGGGAAGTGGTTATTTTATTTTTTTTTCCTCCTTCATTTTTCGCACGTGTATTTAGCACAATAATCGGAGTCAAACGATATGAACAAGCAACGTTCGCCTAATTTTTCATGCACAATGCCAGAAACTGCGGGAAATGCCGCGACAGTACCTTTAACGGAGTTAACCGTTGCTGTGCATGCATATGCGAAAATACACAATGTTAAAATCATTCACCTGAACCGGGACTCGAATGACGCCTGGGTAGCTTAACTGGCTATTCGTGAGCCGACCTTTAGCTCCCTTCCGGGTTCGGCGCGGGAGAGTCAGGTGAGTGATTTTTACAGTGTGAATTTTCGCATATAAAAAGATATATATTTTGCTCCATGAGAAATACAAATCGACGAGGATAGGACAAATAAAGTACACGTAAAGTAAATGAGCTCATTTAAGAACTCTTAATCATACTTTGTTTTGTAAATTAAGTAAAATACAAGATAAAAATTACTTTCTTTAAGGAAGGGTCCACATATTTTAGCGTAATATACTGGGGCCATATTTCCTCCGACAAAATTTAATGTCCCATTCAAAACAAATGAAAATCACCGATTTCCTTAAAAAAAGGTGAGTGCGAGAGTGGCTTTCGTGAATAATCAATACTCTTCAAAGTATTCATGACCCCGTGATCAAATTCGTGCAGATGGTATCGATAGGTGATTTACATGAAATGACTAACGGGGTTTGAACCAGAAGTCGATTGACGAATTCACTGTGAAAACTTACTCCAGTGACCTTGGAAAGAGAAAAAATACAGAAAATTGCTATTTGAACTTGACATTGAAATTTTTGATCTGAAACAATAAAAGGAACAAAATTTTTCAGTGGCACTAGGAAAAATTAAAAAAGTACCTCACCGTTTAAAATATGAAAATTGTCCATTGAACAACGGATGAAAGCGAAATCCATGCTTTATTCCAAGGTTATTCATAAACCGAATTCCCGTAATCACGTTAGTCACCTCTAATGTGCAAATTGGACAAGGAATGGTAGTGATATTTACCAGGAAAATAAATCACACAAAGTATAAACGTCAAATCCTTATAAATAATGACAGCTATACGCACGGAAGAAATCAAAAACTGATTAACTTCGCGATATTTGAGTTAAAGAAAAATTGTCTACGTAAAGAATCCACCTCGAGTTCAGGTTAGATTGCCTATATGAAACACTATTATTTGTAGCCATATAAAAAAAATTCTCCAAGTTTTTCACCATTACTTCGTACTTTTATCAATTCCCAGATTGGAAATAATGGATCTTAGATAAAAAATTTTTCCTTCCGATATCACCCACCATTGAACCTACATTGAGTTAAAAATAAAATCCATAATATTTTCAGGTAACGCTTTTTTAAATTGTAATTAAACTATGAATTCCTTAAAAAATTACGTAGTCTGGATTCCATAACATTATTTCTCACGTGGTATTTCGAATAAAGGATGAAGCAGTGCCCTCGAGAAAACAAAAATTATGATCCCCAGTCAAGATTGATGTCTCCTTCAGCAAAATCAGATCAAATGAAGGCAGGCAGCACCGGAGTTGCGCCGAGATCAAGGAACCGTCGCAGCGACGAGTGGAAACGAACCCCATTTGTTTGCAAGCACTTCAAAACGTCCTCCACTCTCACTGGGGATAGTTCGCTGAAAAGGCGCAGCCATGTGCGACAGATGCTCGCATAGGAGGCCAGGAGAGGACCCTTTTCCAATTAGGTGTGCCTGCTACTATTTCCTTCGCGATGAGCTCCGTTGAATGACTCGAATGTTTGTTTGTTCCTCCGAGATTATTACGGCCGCCGAGGCAGGGGGTTCACGACAGCACGGACAGAGCCCCGATTCCTTAAAGGGAAGGGCCCGGAGTGGGGATAATGTGTGGGAGTAAGATTGGTACGGGGTAGTACGAGCAAAAACGAGACATTGATCTCTCGGGGATTTCCGTTCAAGTCCCTACGGGAAATACATAGGTTGAAGCGCGAGGATCTTGGGGCCGGGCTTTAAAAAACTCTGATGCACGTTATCCCCTAATGTTCGTCTTGAATAAGTCGGTGAATGACGAAAACATGAAATATCTTGGAGAACGCGACCGGAAGAGCATCGTGCAGAAGGGAAGTGAATTCGTAATGAGACACTTTCTTGAAAACAAAATCGGAGCCGTTGAGAAACTTTACTGCTCCAAATCAAGTATAACTAAAACAAACGAAATTACTCGCAAAGTTCACCACTCAAATGTAAGCATTGAATTTTCTTCCTGAAAACAAAAATTTTAAAAATCTGAATAATAATCTTCCGGAAGTACAATTGTTTCTTTCATCATAGTAGGCATTGAGGGTATTGAAGAAATGTATTTGTATAACCCATAACCTTGTCTCGAAAACCAAAATGCCATCCGTAATCGGAAATGCGGATACTGTACGAAAGGAGAATTAAATAACACAAAACCAAGTAATAAGTATAAATACAAAAAATACAACTCCACTTCATCCAATAATGAGGTCGAATCATAAGAAAATCATGTCCCTATTCATCTTCAAAAATGTACAGTATTTACCAGGTTAATCAAAGTTTTATTTTTAAACTTCGATTATGAATTAGTAAAATACAGTGTAATGGTAATATAAAAGTGAGAGTAATTACTAATTAAGTGGAAAATAGATAATAACATAGTAGAATAAGATAATAGTAATAATAACATAGTTGGTTAAGGTATGCTGCTAATTTATAAAAACGTGTGAGTCATGATTTCATCACTTTATCACTAAAAGATATTCCTTCGGGAATTCAAAGGCTAAGTGTGAGCGTATGCTTGTGTACTCCTTAAGAAACCAATTTTCGGATTAGGTGCCTTTCCATTGCGAAATCATCCAGTGTTGAAATGAGAAACGTTCGACGAAGAAGGGGCCTATCAACAGATGAAATGTAGCTCAAAAAAACAAAGCAGATTTCAAATATTTTGCGAGAGGAAGAATGGCATTTATGACATAGGAATCCCAGGAATAACAAAATTTGACACAATTGATAGAATATGAATCTCTTATTTGTGGATATCAATTTTACGAGTTCTAGGAAACCGGTAGGAAGGAAGCAATCTATTTTCAGGAGTTGGAAGGAGGCAATCTGTTTCAGGAAAAAAAGCTCCATTAATATAACTAGCATGGACTATAAGAGAAGTACGATAAAAAGCCAAAGAAAAATTATAAATATTATTACATTAAGTTCGACGTTAAAGAAACATAAAAATTCAGTACTTTAAACATTGTTTTAAGACACTCTATAATCATTTAATAGAGATTTTTAATGAGTTACTTTTGGAAAAAAATATGGTGGCCCCTTACGAATATATGACCAAGCCCCTTCTTACGGAAAATGAAATGGTCAAGGGAAAAATATACATATGTAGTGGAAGCCAAATGCGAACGCTTTGGGCAGAAAGGACTAGGTATCAATTCGTCATCAGCAACACTTGGCTCCGTCGATATTTCATACGCTCATTGACTTTCATATCACTGATGAGGTTAATATTAAGGGAGAGAAGTTGGTCTTGATTATACTTCACGCTACGTGCCCTAACAATGTCTACATAATTTGTACCGATACGCCAGGACGTTATGAAGAAATAACCAGACAGCACGTGATAATTGCGTCTTAAACGATATGGAGGGCCTCTACTTCCATTTTTGGGATTGGTAAAACCGTTGAAAAATTCTAAAACAATATTGTAATTAAAGTTAGCCTACCGGTTTGTGCAGTATTTCGATGGATACAGAGACTAAACACTGCTAAACTTCTAAGCTCCACTCAAACCAGCACTAATTACCCTAGCACCCTACACTACAATAAACCATTCTTCAGTTTTACAATACCTCCTGCTCCCTTCATTCCATCCAACATGCTTAATATGTCCCTTCTCCTACTTCATACAACACTCCTATCAAAGTTTTCAACAATCCACTGCCACTTAATTTTCCCTGTATCCACCTTTCGTCTTCTTTGAATTTCTCCCAAACCATCTCCTCCACTATCATACCCAGGGCTTTTTTATTCCTTTTTCTTCCCATGCATTTCACTTTTTACATCCTGCTCTTCACCCACATCTCAAAACCCTTAAATCAATGCTTGTCCTATAACTTCAACCACCAAGTTTCGGAGTCATGAAAAAACACGCTCCTTAGCAACGTCTTTACAAGTCTCATCTTTACCAAAGGCCCTTGTCATCAATTCCTTCCTAGTAAAAGCTTCTTTATCTAATTCAATTCTCCTTTTAGTATCCTTACATCACTGCCCACCTTCGCCTATAACATTTTGTAATTAGGTAAGCTGTTTTACTTCCTTTATTGTGTGCCATTCGTTTCAATTTCATTGATTCTCATCTCATACCACCACAATGGTTCTGCAGTGCGCTCAGCAATGACTGCAATCCTTTGGCTGTCTGGCTAACTAAAGCTTGATAATCCGCAAAGCCAAGTATCTTGGGGAGTTTCCACTTACTTTCATCCCTATGCCTCAGCTTAAAGAAAATTCGAATTATGTAAATATATTCCGTATTCAGGCGAGCGAATTTTTTCGGCCGCGATAGACCGAAAATGGGGCGATTTGAGTTTCCCTAATCTCTCCAGATTTTCTGACCGAATAAGCAACTACGCCTATAAGTAATTCCTTTTCTACTTCGTGGAAAGACCGATAATGGAGAAAAAATTGCACTTTCTTATCAGTGAAAGGAATGGAGAAGGTATGAGATCGAATACTTTTTAGATAGATACATCAACTCTATATTTATGAAACAATATCTTTGGGATGTGTTGCGGAAGAAGGAACACATTTTGAGAAATACCATCAGAGGTAATTTGATATGAGACGAACAAAAAAAAATAACAAACATACGTGAGTGCGTTTTTTTTCTAAAATACGCAGTTCGGAAAGGTAGAGCAACATACAACAAAGAAAAGTAATAAAATGAGAATGAGTCACAAGCCATTTAAAAGCTGACCCGATTAGCACTCTCGCCGCTAAATTCAAAAGTGGACATCCTATCTCGGTCATTTTCGCTTTGTTATAACGTAATATATATTTTCTCGAGCATTAAAATAACACTTTAGGCTATTAAAAAGTACAGCATGATTTAAGCTAAGAAAATCGAAATATTAATAATGGAATGGATATTAATAATGGAAATAAGAGATCCCGATGTACATGATATCTCATTGTTTTTTAAAACATACTGTCCTATCTTTGGAGATAATACAAAATGATAAAAAGCACATCTGAAACTTAACAGTACCTCCTGCAGTACTTAAATCACTCTGAATAATCTCTATTTCATTCGTGGATCTTCAGGGGACAGACTGAAAATCAGAATGAGTCAATTTCTCTATACATTTTGATCTATGAAATACATTATTGGATTCATTTAAATATGTAGAAACCGGGATAATGAAATCACTCCCGTTGATCTAAATCTTTTAAAGGCTGAAATCATCTTCCGAACCATTTTTACTCCATCTTTCCCCACCCGACCCCGATGCCTGTGATGTGACATTATTAATTAATAATCAATACCAACGACTTTAGAGAAACTTTGTTGAGGCGTTGAACTTCCTCGCACTCGTGGAGGTCACCGTTTTTTTTAATCGGCCGGATCTTTTTGCAGAATAATATATTTACTATCAGGGGAAACGAGCACGACGATTTAATCGGATGAGCGGCTATCCATACACCGAAGTCTCGCCTTTACCTACCGCAATGGATCACGCCGCCGAATACCACCTCCCGGACCGAAGGATTCGATTGATGGCCGGAGCTGCTGCTCATCACTCCCGAAGATCTCCCCCAACGATCCCACCCTTCTTCGGGGCGGGAGGAGGATTTGGGGAGGGAGGAGCGGGGGGGGGATTTAAAACACCTCTCCGGGGATGGGCGAAACGGATGAGTTTTGGCGCGGCCACACAAAATCCCCCAAGGGACGCACTAAGAAGACACAAACGACGGGGCCAAACCGTCTTGGACACAATCAATGACACAAATGAAGACGGCGAATCGAGTGAGCGAGCGCGGTAGAGAGGAAGAGCGGGAGGGGGAGGCGGGGATCTCGCTCGCAGTTGCTCATTTTTTTTTCCATGGGGATACTCGAGCGCCCGTGTGCACGTGTGTGTGTCGGGGCAGGCGTTGCTTCGCGGAGCCGAGAGGTGCGTGGAAATAAACATCGGGATGTGAGCTCGCAAAGCATTGGAGAGATGGGAGGAGGAGGCTGTTGGGCAAGGGCGGTGGGCTGAGTGCGCGTGGGAAATATGCCATTCACTCAAGCGTTGATCGAGAGAGAGAGATAGAGTGAGAGGGCGAAATGACAAGGCGTGAGGAATAGCCGGAGGGCTGGCAGGAATGGAGCAGGAACGAGAGGGGAGGAAACTGGAGAGGGGGAAGGGGGCGGGGTGGGAGAGAAGAGGCGTGATTGGCCATGCGAGGACGGCAGATGGAAAAAAATGTTGAGCTGTCTTTTTTCATTTGAAAGCAATGCGTATTTTATCCTTCCCTGCGTCGCCCGTGGGCGATTTGATTTGTATAATTTAAACCACACGATCCGCCCGATTTCCAGGGATACACGAGTGGCGACACACCATCGGCTCAATATAATCAGTGGTATGTTTATTGAGTCATTGATACTTTTTACTCGTGGAGTCTTGATTGTCTCTCCCTTCGGCCGAGAATACTTAGGGTTGAAGGAGAAAGATGGTCTAAAATCCGACAACACCCGATATATATTCTAGCAGCCATTTTTTTTATATTTGCGTTAAACAATTATGATAATGGCACAGTGATTCGCATTCGGATCTTCCTTTAAATTTTTTTAAATCTTTAATGTTAACTGTTTAAAGCACGCCCAGGGTAGAGGGCTCTTAGCACCCTTATTTTGTGTTATCTGTGCATTTATATATTAATGTATGCATACCTAACATTTTTATGAATCATTAAATCAAAAAAACACCTAACCTCTTTCGATCAAGTACAAAGAAAAAAGTTACAATTAAATCTCGCTCCGTCGAATCAAGCAATAAAATAATGGTGTTTTAAACCATCGAGGTTAATGACTTTCATTTTTAGAGCATCGCAGGTAATTTCATGATGCGTCAACGTCAGGTTTAATCATTCCCGCGTCTCCTATGCCGATAGCTAAAACTTCATTATGATAAATAATTCTGCAGGAACGTATGGTGGAAAGAACTCATTCGCGAGATGACGGAAAGGAATTCTTCGACACCGCCTCCTCCTCACCTCCAGTCTCACGGACGCGAAACAAGAGTGGGACTTAAAACGTGTGCAGCGTGCGAAGGGAAAGCAAGCATTGGGATGAGCTGAATCTGAAAAAAATGAGCAAAAAATGGAACAGAAAACATCTGGAACTCCCGAAAGCACACAACGAGCTCTAGGCGATCGAAAGCCAAAAAGCGCGGAGGAACCTTGTGAAGAGGAAGCATTACATGTTGCAAGTCGTGGATCTGCAGCCTTTGGGCCTTTATTTTAACTCTCAGGATCTCGGTAAGTTATTCGGAGGAGTGAAAGAACGCTTTTAGCAAAATTGAGCGGAAGCAAACTGCCAAAATGCTCAGTCAAGTTCTTCCAGGGTGAAATGTGAATTGATATTCTTGTCCTGATTCATGCATGTAAATTTTGAGCGCCGTTCATTTTTTTTTGTTCCCCCATCGAAGCTAACTCCAATCCTCCTTTAAATTCAGATCCATTATTTTTTTTCTCATTCAATGATTAGACTACCATACTGCTGCGGTGATAGGAGAAAATGGGAGTTCAGTATCATTCATGTAGTGCCTTTCATATTTAAACAATACACAACGTTAGCATGCATCTCGTAAAAAATTTAAAACTAATATACTGAATCAATTATCTAATTTACTTGCCTTTACCTCAGATAAAAATCATATACTACCGGTTAGAAGATAAAAATATTAACTAGGTACATGACTTCTCAGTGAAGAAGTGTGATCAAACAATTTAGATCCTCTAAAAGACCGCAACCCTACTAAATTCACGAAGAAGTTCTTGATCATTCATCATACGGCTTGATGCCCTTTCGGTTTATCTTTCAAGAGAAATACGTGTGAACGAGGAACGAGGCAGAGAAAAAAAGGCTTGTTGCGGGGGAAATATTGAAAAAAGTAGACCGAAGAACGTAAATCATGGCACCAGGGAACTATTTCCTTGATTAAAAAGTAACGATGGCCACAAATGAATGAATCAACTAAACTTCCCTATCCCTAGAGGGTCGACCCCGCACCCTAAGTTCGACCCAAAAGAATCTTCAGTCTCGAAGGTTGCCAGGCATTGCTTCTTTACCTCTCCGTTTCACTCTACCTTCCACCCACGGCACCATAGCCACGAAAAAAAAGATCGACTTCAGCCCCTTCGGCGACTACGTAATTTCGTATCGACTGACCTCCATCCCGAGGAGAGGTTTGGCATTGGGTTCCGCGGGAAAGCAACTCCTATTTGCCCTCGTCGTCCCCGACACTTGCGGATTTTTTTTGGGCAAACATTCCGTCACCTTGCAACACCGCCCTCCTCCTACACCACCGACCAACTTCTCAACGACATCACCATTGCCCTTCCCCCCCATTTTCCAGACT
>LYUA01000220.1:1233683-1252102 GCA_002093875.1 Calopteryx splendens | reverse complement strand
GGGGCCGGGGGGGGGGGGGGGTGGAGAGAGGCGGAGGATGGAGGGATAGGTGGGAGGGAGAGAGAGAGAGGGAGTTCATTTGTCAAACCAGATCCACTTCAGCGTGCGGGAGAGTGAGAAGGGGGGAGGGTGGAAGGGTAGACATTTATTCCGGGGGATGGAGAGTCGGGGAAGGAGAACGTCGAGGGAAAGGCGATGGGGAAAGATGGAGAGAGGAACAGGGGATGCAAGGACGAGAGAAGGAAGAAAGAGAATAAGTGAACGTGCGAAGAACGCCGACGGTAAAATCACATTAGGGTCTACCCTCTACCCCTCCGCGGTAATTCCGGATTTCTGTCACATGGGCAATTTGAAAAAAAAAACAGCGTCGATGAAGTTGCGTCTCGTTACAATTATAAAAAAACCAACTAAATGAATACGAGAGCATACCTGTTCCATTGGATTTAGGAATGATGATGGAGCGCATACGGAAAATCACGCGCAAATATACCGAATATTGTATTTCGAAGAGTTTTAATAGAAATTGACTTCCAACGGCAGGTCTTCGGAGAACACTTCATTCACAGAGAAGTCTGAACTGACATAGTCCCGGATATTTGGCAGCATGGGTAATTAAGGCAGCGTTCCAATGTCCATAGGTCCGTTTTCGCACAATATACCGGGTCGGACATGAGGTCAGACACTCCGTTGAGATCTCAGGAGGATGTGAGAACAGAAATGGAGAACTTGATATTGCGTTCTTGTCTGTTACTCATACAGTCTTCATTAAATCTACCAATCACGAGGACGGTGGAAAAGACCTCGAATATTTGAGCATGAAAAAAACAAATTAACAAATGAAGTGTCGACAAAAATTCACTAAAAAAGAATATACTATTATTTTAACCATGCTTCAATAGACTGTACCGGGTTAATTAGCTACCATTTTCCCTTTCACTGGTTTATATAGCAACGACACAGATCAGTCACTATTACCAAATTTGCCCAGTTCGTTACTAATTGCATACGCTGATTACATTTTCATTGGATGAAAATTACGATCGCAATTAGAGCACGGATTATGTTCACTGTAACGGAGAAAATTCGTTTTTAATGTGCACAAAACTTTTTGTTGGCATTTACGAGATACACCTACGGACGGAAATCGATTTATTAAAAAAATAATTAAAAAAGATATATTCATCCATAAGGGCAACGAAAAGACATTTATGATAAATAAAGACACATTTATGGTTCATAACACTTGCACAAATATTATTTATCCATGAAACTGAAAGCAACATCGCGCGTCACTAGATTTCACCGATTAATTTCAATTTCAACGTTGCTATTTGCGATGCTTACACGATTTTATTCCTTCCTCACAAGGATAGGCAAATTGTGGGAGGGAATGACGCTTAGCGAATCAAGGGAAGGTAATGAATGAACCTGATAAAGAACTGCAGAATGAGGTAAATATAGGACAAAGAGGAAAGAAACTCTCACACACGTACCAGAATACCAACGAACTTCTTTAAATAAGTGCTAAAAACATACAGGCATTAGTAGTAGAACACTAAGAGAAGAAAAGGAAATGAAGAAGATACAAAGAGTACCTATGCCTACGTAATATGGATGCATCGAGGGAAAAAAAGTTACGAAAATGATTAATAATAAAGTAATAATGCGATAATTTCACAGGAAATACCCCGAGTAAGAATAAAGGTTACTTGAAACCAATTTCCAAGCTCTGCGCTAGCATTATACACTTTTAAAATTATTAAAATGAGGTTTTTTAAACGAAAAAGATATTTTTGTAAGGAGTAAAGCAGCAATGAATGATAATCCACATGTCGTTGTTCATAAAACCATAGTATCATATTAGAAGTTCGTCAATTAACATGTGCACTTCACTAAGAAATATTTCACACCATGATATTTAAAGGTTTTCTGATTCAACACATCAATTTGAAATTTTAATTTCAAATTGAAATTTCCGAAATATTAACCCTTCCAGATGAATGGCGTTAAAGTCCATTCTACGGTCACTTATTCCTTGTGAATCAACGTGGACCATTGCAACTCACTGTTGGGGAAATATTTACGCCCTGAAAATTTAACGGTGCAATCAAAGTGTCGAATGTTTTACTGATTCGATATGCCCGTAAGGAAATTTTGTCCAGTGCGGTTTACTTAACAACACAGTAAAGCGTTGCGTCACAAAATTACACTAAACGACTGGGATTAATAAGTATCAAATAGCTCATGTTAATTCTCGAAAATATTTTTAAAGATTTTCCCGCAGAAAATACTCTCGGGCGCCCGAAATGGGTTATAATCATTAGGTTAGGTAGGTACTTGTAAGGCTTTTTCTTAAGATTCTATCTGTAGTCATAAGCGATGTGAACATGAGTGACAAAAGTTACAGTTTCGTAAATAGTGAAATGAAGAAAATAAACGTGAGAAATATAGTAAGGAAATGAGAACGAGAGCGAAGGAAATAAAGAATAAAAGCTACTACCAGGATGTTTATAGGAGACAATCACATATGTCACAATCACTCTTTGTTACACATATACGAAAATAATTTATGGAGATAATCTCCTCGGGATTAAGGAAGGGCCTATTCTCTCTCCCGTAGTATTCACGTCAACTTGAAAAAAACGATGGTGAATCAATGAATCTTCAAGCTTTAAGATCAGCAGATATCAATGAATTCAACTTCGTTCAAGGCATGAAAATATTACAAAATGTTTTGTGAAAAGTAAGCAAATTCGAATTGAGGTTTGCACAGCGATAAAATGAAAACGATCACAATGTTTGCCCTCTTGCCCCTGGGCCTGAGTTTATAGATACAGTTTGAATCGAAGCGTTTTAATTGAATTGAACCGTTAAAAAATGAAAAGTTACAAGGCGTCCCGAAAATTGATTCCACGATACATGATATTCCAAACATGCATGGAAAGGAATTGAGTTTAAACAGGTAAGATACCCGTTTCCATAGACTCGATATGATGCAACTTTTATGAATGAAATTTTTAAAATAAACTGGTATAATTTTTAAGTTTCATTGTTGGTACCGAGTACAGATCGGCTCTGATCCAGAAAACCCGTTCCAGAAAACTACTGCACAAAACTGTACTTTTTTATAATTTCTTCAGCATTTTTACTCTAAAACTGTTCACATACAACAAACTCTCCTTCTATAAGTAATGGAAACGTACTGCACAATTGGCTGCTTCCGATCCTTTTTGTTATCAGCCAAATTCACGGCATCGAAAATGTTCCTTTTCTTCCCTCTACTGCCTTGTTCATCTAACATTCTGCCTTTTTCATTTTTCACAAATTTCACGATTTCTATAAAACTTAATATTTACTTGATTCACATATTATTTACTTGATTCACTTTTTCTATCCACTTCGATTCTCATCCTCCTCCTCCCTAAACCATAACGAAGACCCAAGTTTCCTTTACCGTTGTGTGAGATATTAAATTTTAATCATGTTTCCAAATTTTCATAGAGTAGGTAATACTTCTGAGATTCTCGACATCGGCCTGTAGCATTGAAAATTGGAATAAATTAATGCTTAAAATTAGTTTTTAAAAGCAGAAAGACTTCTTATAAGAAAAATGATAAAAATCAAGATCTGGAATATACCAACACTATTATAGAGAAGACACGTATGGTTCTTGCCTCAAACACAAACTAAGTACAAGTAAACTGGTGTATCCCGGGTACCGTAATTTTTCTACTGAATACCATTCTTTGGATTAGAGCATTCTGTATTACACTGCGCCTATGCCTCTGTACTTAGCTACGTACGTTCTTAAGCACGAGATTCAGCTACAAGACGAAATGAAAATAATCCGGGGAAAGAAGATCTGATCTTTTATTGGATGAAAAGCGATACATTTAGGACCATTTTTATAATGACTAATTAAATCCAATCGTACGGTCAAGACGGACTTATCATGGAGTTTACCAACAGAACCTATTCTATAAACAATTCAGACTGATAGTTAAAACATGCTAACCGTAGTAACCCCGTCTTTAGGTTTACTAGAATTGTAACGGTTCTTTCAAACTAAAAATAGCGATTACAAAACTGATGTTTGGCTTTAACAGGAGCCTTTACTTTACATAACTCTCACTTTAACATGAAATTTAAAATTCGGGACGAGCTTTCCACGTAAAAAAATCATTTAAACCGAAGGGGATTCAAACTCAGGTCTCCGGATTACAATTGGTGTGTTCTGATGTTACTTTGGCAAACCTTTCTTCTTCAAAACGGAACTCCAAGATAGTTAGGTAGAATAAATGTCTAATTCACTCAACCGAGTATCGCAAAGCCCCTTGCCGGGCCAAATGATTTTCATGCTGAAATTACACACGTGTATGGTATACACTATTGCGAACAGTGCGCGTGACAGCGTAACATCTCAGTAAATCGGTCTTCTCTACGCTTCCAATATCTACTCTTCGCGGAAATCGATTTAAGAGGGATTCATAAAATTGGAGACATGTGTGACTCTTCAAGTGCCACAAATGGCGACCCTCTGGCGGCAACCGGAGGGACATTGGATAGCGGCGACGAGGAGAGAGCGAAGGTGAGGTGACAGGAAGGGAGAGGGATGAGAGGGTTTCCGGCTACCGAGTCCTGATTGAAGCTGGGTGGGAATGGGAAGGTGCGGCGACAGAACGCGGGACAGACGGAGGGAGAAGAAGGGAGGGGGAGTAGGAGAGAGTGAACGAGAGGGAATGGAATGGCACGAGATAGATTATTCCACGACAAGGGCCCCGATTGGAATGCCTTCCAGGGGACCCTCGCCCTCCGAGGTTCCATCATTAGCTTATTTGAATACCCACATATAGATTTGAACCGAAATTCGAAGGCGCCCAGCATTGCCAAGCGGCTCTGGATCGGAGCAATTGTATTTTTTCTGGTTATTTACGACGAAAAATAAATAAATCCTCAAAACCTTCCTTTTCGTCGAATACAAAGTGAGTCTCTTCCAGCTTCACGTATTAAGACTACGACTCCGGTGATCGATAAACCGAAGAAATGTCATCCTCTTACGATTGATTTTTGTTTGCCGAGCACCATTTCCCTTCTCTTCGCAAGGATTCGGATTTTAGGAGCAAAAATTATATAACGCTTACCTCCAAAGTAACTCAAGTTTAGGCTTTTTCTGGATTTGAAGCCACAAGGTAGCTGTAAGAGTTTCAAAATTGTCCAAGCAGAGTTTTGCTTAAACTATTAGTGATTCCCAAACTGTTGTTCGTGGAGTCATGGGGAGGAGCAGACTTAGATTAGTAGACCCGTGAAAAACTAGAAAAGGAAATTCAAAATCAAAACCTTGGAAACGGGAAATTACATTATTAAACTGAAATCCCTAATACAGTTTATACAGGATTGGCTGCCAGTGAGTACATATTGATTATTTGTGTAAACAGTAAATTTGAGAAAACCGTGGTGATTTTTGTTTAATAATCTCGACGGATATCGAGTACTTGCAATGCCTTTTCTATGCAATACATTTTTAAAATAGTTATCCCTTTAATAATCCTCAATCCTCCGCACTTACAGCTAGGCACCAATTTTCCTAAAAACCTTCGTTAGGCAAGCGTGTGGAAATATTTTAAGGTTAAGAGAGCTGTCAACAAAATGTTTTTTAAACCTCTGGCTTAAATAATTTGGATTAGGAGAGAAACATTTTTGCTCAAGGAAGCGATGCTGAATAGATATACGAGGAAAAGCATTACACTATGTCCAATGGACAAAAATATTAGAACTCAACTACTGAACACATTGGGGGAAAATAATATTTTATTTATGGAAAAGAAGTTACTCCAGCTCCAGCTTATATTTTTGGAGCAATAAATATAAGCAATGTATTTTTTTAAATTCAGAATGAAATATTCTCCAAAATATTCCTTCTAGAGGACTCTAAATGTCTATGGAATATTTTATTCCAGCTTTATTCACGACACTGAACTCGTGGAAATATAAATGTAAAATCTCCCGCAAAAGCGACGGTTTGATGACTACCAGGATTTAAATTCCTCGACAGCACCTAAATATAATTTGTATCAAATATGTAAATGTGCAAGTAGAACGAATACCAACGGAAGATTTTTTTAAATCGTGGAATCCACTGACAACGAAATTATAGCAATTGGAGAAGTGAAGAAACGAGAAATAAAAGAAAATTAAAAATCATACCACATGTTTTGGATGAAATACGTGAATATAATAAGATTAATGAATAGCGAAGTGAACAAGACGAAGCTTTTATATTTTTGGTGAATACGTGACACAAAACAAGGATTCTAATAATACGTCATCTAACTCGAATTGAGAAATATCATCTAGGTCACCACCTGCACAGTCCAATGATAAAACATAATTTGCCATAAAACTTCATTCAGTTGAAACGCGCAGTGCACACTCATCTAAAAGCTTTTATCAACTTATCATCTATTCCCCATCTATGCGTCCCGTTAAAAGGTTAAAATATGGCCAAGGACGCATTCCCTGGTAAAATATAGGAAGGCCTTCAACAAAATAACAATAATTCATTTTGGTGAGGGACGCGCTGCATAGAGAAATGCGGAGGATCATAGGTTTGGACGATCCATGATCAAAAATAAATGATGGATAGGAGAGGCAATAGGAACGCCAAGCGATGAAATTTGTTCTGCACCCCGAGCACAATTACAGAAGCCACGAGTGCAAGAGACGGACAATAAATGCCTAGGAACAGATTGTAAAAATGTCTAGACACAAGCAAGCTGAAGGTTGGTAGGGTAGAGCTCACCCAATACTAAGCCCTGCACGGCTAGTGAAATTCACACATCAAGGTAGGGGGGTCCAGTTCCTTTCCTTGTAACCCATGCGGTTTCCCAGGAGGACCTGGTACCCGGAAAATCACACAACTTGTGTGAAGCTGAGGGTACCAAAAGGCGCCACCCGGAATCGAGCCCAGTTAGCAGATGAGCGCTCTACCCACTGGATGACAAAAATGTATTAAGGCAAGAACTATTTATACCCTATTTATGCTCAATTTTTGTAACTCAAGAACGAATACTAATTCCTATAAATGAAAAATCATACAAAGCTTGCAGTGGAACTGATGATAAAGGTGAGAGGTAAAGATGAGATGAGAATTGGATGCAAAGTTAACCACAATGAATGCATTGTGAATTGGGAGAGAAATAAAGTATGCTCGAACTGATATGAATCGAGGAACACAATACAACAAACCTGCCTCAGGACGACCGAAGAATGCAGAAAGAGAGAATAGAGCAAATGGAAGAAAAAAACCAAGAGGAATTCACATTTGGACTTGTTCCAACATTCGCCCACAAGAAGATGGCACGGAGGAGCGAAACCATCATCAAATGGCGCCAAATTCGGTGCTTGAAAGGGCTAATACTGGTAGTTCGCGATAGAGCGTTAAACTTGCGCCATGACGTTACAGAAAACAAGAGAGCGTCGGTTCCAGCTCAAAAGCGCAATAGTGGCAACATGCCGCACGATTTGGGGACATAAAGGAATACCATCTTGTGTTTTTCCCCACTGTGGGCCGAGTTTCAATTCAAAATGGAAGCCACTTGGGGAGGAGGAAAAAAAAGTGGACGTAAGCGTCTCCACGAAAATCTTTTCGAGTTCAATGTTGAAAGACGAAGGTCTCGGTTCACAGGAGAGAGAGAGGGAGAGCGGGCGCGACGCTTGTTATTCCGAGCTGCGAACAAAAAAGTGACTCCGTCAAAATTTGTGCTCGGGGCACTCTTGAAAGCCTTTTTTTTAAATTAAAAGAATGGCTTCAAATGGGAGCGACTACTTTCAAGTCCAGTTGCTCCCTCGGCGTCATATCGTCGAAGCACTTGTTCTTTGAGAGTTGGGTATTTAAAAGCAAGTCAGGATTTATGCAGTTACTTACACTGCTTTTACCTCCTACAACGAAGTATGTACCGAAATAGTAACGAAGGCCTCCGCGAACAGACTATAAATTCAGGCGTTTTGTCAACATTGTGTATTGAAATTATTATTTAAAACACATAAAAGCATTACTTCAAGAAAAATTTTAAGGAAACTGGTTAAAATTAGTTGAAATTAAAAAATTAATTAAGTTTAAAATGATAGATAACAGACACACTGTGACACGACATGATAACATCAGAAAATGATAGTACGTCTCATTCTCAACCCCTTGACGAAAAGCGTACGGCATTCCCATACCAAAAAATCACGAAAAAAGGACTCCAAGGGATCACAGAATCATTTTGGAAACAACATACGAGCAGCAATTCTTAGAAACATCATTTTTTGTGTATATTTTGACTTTCAGAAGGTGTTCGATTAGACGTGGCGGTGGTATATCTTGCATCTGCTCATGTAATGGGGGTATGCGAGACCATGACGGGTACTTTATCTATATTTATCTATATTTATTTATATATATCTTATACTATATTTATCAAAATAACACAAACGCAAAACGATTATAATAATTAAGCATTTGATATACATAGATATACATAAACAGTGCCAGGAGTGGTTTAGTGGAATTTGTATTTCACTGATTTGCAAAGTTAACAGTTTTATTATAAAACAGCAACGCGTTTCTACGCTTATATACCAATTTTCAATTTTCACTTTTCACTTGGATATTACGTAATGTGTTGAAAGGCGCTGTTTAAAAAAATAAAATTGTGAAATGTAAAAATTGGTTCTTAATTTCATAATTAGATTTTTTGATATATTTCTCATATTAACGTTGTTTTTATCACCTATACCTATTGGTAATTTAGTACAAAACAGTACCAATCTCACATCAGAATTTTTGATAGTGTTGTCCAAAGTGTCCCTATCTTCTTACAGAGATTACCCTAGCTGCATCCGAGCTAGTGCGGCACTCATGAGGCCGGTCGAACGAACTCACTTGCACGGGCTGCACTTGCTACATGGTAAATAGGTTGAAAACGAGTCGTGCTGACGTCGTTTTACCCCCACATCGCGGTTTCGGTGTGCCGATAGCGTACATTACTGCGGGTATTCCTCACCGAGTACCTGCTGCGTTCGGGATCGGACTACTGACAACAATCGACAATTTTTTTTGTAGTTGGCTGAGAGATGATACAGATGCACTGGAATTAACCTCGCGAGCGAAAGGGGAATTCGCACCCGAATGAAATTAGAGGAAAAGCCTTTCCGCTCCGATCAGGTGAGCATCGAGCTCGGGATAAATTGAGGTTGCTCAGTACGGTGGAAAGAGCTTTGTCATTGGGGTAGGTGGGGCAGCGGAATTTGCCACAATAGATGAATGGGAATGACCGGCAGTCAAAGGTTTCACGCAATGACGCATGAATGAACTAATGTTAAGCTTACTAAACCGTGAACAGAATTTCATAATTTCACTTAACGTGTCCCATGACGTTTTAAAACTGCATTGAACATCACAAAAAAAGCATTTTTAGATATAGTGAATTGTACCCCAAATCTTTTCCCGCAATATTTGTGACTATTCTGCATTAACGACATCTTTTAGAACTCGCTGCTTTGAAACTGTGGTAATGTGACTCGAATTATCAAATGCACTTGCCATTCCATTGCATCATTTCACATTAACACAGTTTAAGAATTATAATCGGATTACTAGAAGGGGATAAGGGATTAGAATTATTCTAATCCTTAATCCCGAAATAATGAGGGATAATTCGACCAAAGATTATTTCTACGGAGCGTAAAATGAAACCGTCGAATTAATTTGACCGTCAATTTGAATTACAACTAGCAGGAAGTTAAAAACTAGTTTTATAGTTGTGGTAAAAAAAATTAAATCTTTTTGTTGTTGACGCTAATGAGTGTGGTCTGAAAGCGCTTATTGACGAAGGAATAAAATGAAATTTCGACTTCTCTTCTGCATCGTGATCATTTTACTGGCACAAATTTATCAAAGTGGCGAGTATTCATTATTATCTTACCATAGAATATGAGTTATAGGAGGAAATGCGAAATACAATAGCGTCGTCTGTTTCGTATTGAAATAACTGCGCTTAATTCCCTTCCCGATTCTTTCACTTAGGAGGAAAATTATCTCAAATGGCTATACAGAGCGTGCTGCCGTGGATATATAACATGAAATGTGCTGTCAGCGACTAATTTTTCCACGCTAAGTGAAATTATTTGAATCGGTTGACATATTCCATAACAGATTGTACGTTTTCAACTGCGGTGACGTGGATTTCATATGAATATTTCAAAAATCTCTGAGCTACACGCAGTTAATCAGAGAGAATACCGTTTATTCACTAGAAGAAGAAGTAGAGGGATAAATTTTCCTTTTCCATCATCACAATAACTAACTGTCGTTTGTTTTTAGCAGTGAGTTTTTTTCGAATTTAAATTATTTTTATACATATGAGTCGTTAAAGTTTTAAAAAGCACTTAGGTACTATGGTATTAATTTCAGCGAAGGAACTTCTTGTTCATTAAAATAAATTTTATCCCTACGCTCTGTGCGAACCTTCGCCAGAATAAGCTGAGCACATGGCCACGGAAAATAAATAAAATCTAATAAGCATGGGAACAACTATGAAAGTGCCAAATAAAATGTCCCTTTACTCGGAAGACATTATGCTGTTAATAAGGCACGCTTATCCTAGAAGCAGAGCCAAACGACACGGAAAATTTGCAAATGAATAAGGTCAAAGGAGACTCAGAAAAAAATAACAAGTCTTAACAGACGCATTGTTTAAGTAAGACGATAGAGTATTTGGTTAGCGCCCCCTCCACATTGTCTCAGGGAGCTTTCGTTTCGGGGCTAGCTCAGGAGAAAAAGAGAATTACAAAATAAAATCAGATCTTGAGAATTATAGTCCCGGAGTAAATTCAAACGAACAAAAGACTGCGAGGCTACGGAGATTACACAGATACCTGCCACGATATATAGAGGATAACCGTGAGTGGCTTAATGGACTGACCTCGAGTCCGAAATAACATACATATATACACACACACTAACTTGCGACGGTGAAAAGGCGGAGGGAATAGCAAAAGGCACTCGGAACTGATTAAGGTTGATGGATGCATAAATAAATGATAAAATGAGGCTGTAGCAACGGCTGATGAATTAAACACACCTCCTCAAATGATAATTATCCGTACCAGTCAAAAATAATTGAAATGAACTAACTGAATCCAGCCAGTCTCGGAATAATTTTAAAATTGTTGGAAACTAATCGGGCACCGAATGCGTGTACACCATTATCATAGAGTTCCTGCGCATATTACGTAATGGATTCAAGAGTATCAAACAATTTGAAATAATTAAGAATAAAATAAGTAAAAAATTTCATAATCTGCATAGCTCAAGAAGCTCCATGTGTCCTGAAATTAAAAAATCACAATTTTGGAGATAATCCTGCAAAATTATTTCACGTTGAAATTTTCATTCCATTAGATATTGTATTTTGAACCGAGCTGCATTGTGTCTATTTCTCTCAGAGTGTAAATGGGTACTGCTTCCCCCACACCCCTTATCTCTAATGGAGATGGCAGTCCATTATCGATCGAGGGGCTTGTGGCCAGATATCCTTGCTCGCGCCGCTCTAATTCCAGACTCATTTTCACCTGACAGCCCCAGCATGCATCAGATGGAAAGAGAAAACGGAGGAATGGCGTAGAAAATTTGAGCCGGCGAACGCATTTCTCTTTCAAACCCCTGATTCCCATAGAACTTACCCGGCAGAGCAGAAATAAAAAAACAAGGCTAAGTTGAGCCCATTTCAAACACCAAAAGTTCTTTGTTTTCTTTCTTTTTTTATTAACAAAAGTGATTTCAAAACATTAATTACGAAAGTATTTCCCGCGAACGTGACCACTGAAAATATACCATCGGCGCCAACGGGAGGTGGAAATTAACACCTCTCCGTGTCAACGAGGATGCTGCAATCCCAGCAGAGGTTAATTGTTCATAATCGCTTCCACTTCACCGTCAAAAAAATACGACAAAAAAATCCGAAGCATTCCTAGCGCGATACTATTCGTGTCAGAAACAAAAGCAGCGTGCGCGCCTCGTTTTCCATCGGTTGCGGCGAATGTGAGGCACTGTATCGGAGAAGGGAAGCACCGTGATCGGAATAAAAAGGGGGTTAATTGAGGCAATTCCCTCATCCTTCAACCCCTACGATCCCTCTGAACACTTAAAAAAATACCCTTTATATCTCGTCCCTCGTGTTGAGAATGTGAACTTATTATAAAGGAAATAATTATTCCGGCAGGGCGTGTAAATGTAGGTCGGAAGGTTGAGAAAAGTCCCGTTCAGAACAATAACTGTCATACCTTCAGAGGGGCCATTGACGAATACGCCACTCCTGAAACACATGAAGTTCGTGATTTCCGTTTTATCCCAGTCACCCTCCTCAAATGTAATTCATAACACTTTAATTATATCTGTAACGCACATGAGATCGATAAGTTTACTCTTTTATCGATTCCTCGGAGTTCTTAACGTTCGCTCTGCTGGTGTTAAATGTTTATTTACTCTTTGAATGCATGTCATTATTTACTTAAATGATCTCGCTATCATTTTATTTTCCATTGGAATTTACTTTCTTGTTCTCGTCATTAATGCAATTGATTTCAATCAGCTATTGCTATTTCAGTAATAAAGTAAATGTCTTTACATTCTGTGACTGTGGAACATCTTACCGATTCGTAATCGTCGTATTTCTTGTACACCTTTTTCATATGCAATTCACGTACTCACTAAGTATTCAGTTTCTTGTATTTTTTTGGAATTCGTGAACCAGGGAATGATGAGTGTTATGGTCTCACCTGAAACGGATAAATAAATTCATTTCGTAATCCCTATCCTCCTCACTCCAAACGCGGCACACATCGGACGTAGTAGGTTACTAGAAGACGGGACTGCATACGCAAGGAACAGAGCTTCTCGGCAAGGTGCGTGCATTGAACGCAGTCGAGGCTATGGGAGTAATCCCTTGCCCGAGCATCAGAGCGCATTCGATTTGGACATTGCTGCGCACAACAAGATTGGTCACGCAGCTGGAAACTTCCCCCTCGACTCGGCTGAGGTGGCGGAGGAATTCGCATCAACCGCCCCTAGCTCCCCATATAACGTGCGGAGACTATAATTAAAAGGGAAAACCTTGAACGTCACGTTTAAGTCACGCCGCTGCGTCCAATTTTTTACCGATCCTCTAACCCCTCACCCCCCCATTTATTCATGCATATTCCATCCTCGTAAGAGATCGCGGCGAAAGAGCACGACACAATACCTGCCGCCCCTGACGGCACATCGAGAGGGGCTGGAATGGCGCAGGGGGAGGGAGACCCTCCAGCTCGGCGGCACCGCTTGAAGGGGCCTTTGAGGGTACATTCGAGGGACGGACGGGACGTCATGAGCACGGCATGGAATGAGCTCTTTCTCTCGAAAAGAGTCAACTCCGCTGCTGCACCCGAGGGTGATAGAGAGGGAGGGACGGAGAGGTGTCACATTGTAATCAGGTCGCCCTCCAGGCGCCCTTCAACCCTTTCATTCCTTCGCTCACGTCCGTACACACACACACACGTATACGCGCGCGCGCATACAAGTGCAAGCGAATCGGACAAAAATCTCGTTCCTTCCTTCCCCCCCGCACGGGAGATAGCACACACCACCAACAACACTTCGCCGCGCAGTCTCGTGCTGCGCAGGGAATGCGGTTTCTTTGGTCGCCCGGGGGTGGGGAGGGAGTTTCCTCCCCTTCAGCCCTCCACCTCTTTTTATTGCTCCCTTCCCTTCATCTGTTCCCCCCCCCCTCTACCCTCCAACCACTCCCTCCGTGCCCAACCACACCTTGAATCCTCCTCCAAACGCCTTCCCTCCCGGGGGCAGGGTCGTGAAGACGGGGAAAACGCTGTGCATGCAAATGTTTTAAGACTAGCATTTTTTTGATGAGAAATTGCAGCGGAGGTAAATGAACCACTCTGGCTCATTTGTCTCCTGGCAGCGGCAGTACGTACCCACTGGCAACTTGGTTTCAGGTCACATCACGATCGAGGCGTTTCGCACCACAGATATCCCGTCCCATTGCGAGGGTTTCACTGCCGCAAAACAGAAATGCCCGAGTCGGGATTTCAACCAGCGTATACCGGTTTAGTCGAGGAGTGTCCCCCCCCCCACCACACTAACAGCTTTCTTTCCTTCTTGATCACTAGCTAACACGTTAAACTGTGGAGAGCCGACATTCAGACCAATAGAATATGGAAGGAGTAAAACGTGTTTTGATTAGCACGGTTTTCAATAAAAGTGGATTAAAAAATACACTTGGGTTGAAATTAGTTCATAAGAGATCAATTTTGACGGTCCCCCTTGGAAAGAAGGCATAAAGGACGAACTTTAACGAACTCACTTGAAAACTGAATACAAAGTTGAACGGTTCATCTCTTCGCGTCATATCAATAAATTATGCGGGAGTAAAATTCAAGCACTAGGAACATAAAATATGAACCTCCCATTTCTCATGAATTCCTTTTTAGGAATACCCACGGACAATCGGCATTAGTTATAGATATGGTACTTATGCATGTCACCTAATGGAAGAGGGTTTTGGAACGTAATCTAAACGCAAGGCTCCAGGAAAAGGATGAAGGAAAATCAGAAGCGAAAATGTCAACCAAGAAGCTCCAACTACTAAGTAGATGGCTTTGGATCAACCTTCCATGAAGCACCCTATTCCGATCACGTAAGGCTTTTGGTTAAAACTGCATCCTTACTACCTTGCCAGTAAATTTTCACCCGAGTTGCCGTGATTGATGAATCAATACGTATTCAGTGTGTCATCTCATATTTCCTTTAACCCACCCTCTCTATTCCCTGACACTTCTTTTTCTCCGTGAAACCGTTAATTGTCTCCATCAGTTACCACATGATACCCTCATTTCTTTTCCATGTCCCTTTTTATCGCAAAGATAAAAACTCCAATGCAAAATATTCTCCTACGGGGCTCACCTTCTAATTGTGAAAGCATGACCAAGTAATGACGGATTAACTCCAGTGTTTTTTTTTAAGCGCCGCTCACTTTCACTCGGACGAATTCTCCGCAAATCTTAATCAGTTATTAGCTACATCCATCAGTGGAGTCGGACCAGGTGGGCAGGTTGATTTCGTGTTGCCTGCCGGCCAGGAACGCGAAGCGAACAGCTCTTGTTTGCTCATTAGCCCAGACAGTTGACGTATTTGCACCTCTCCCTCAGGTCTACCCCAAGCACATATGTTTCCCTGTCCTCCTTTTTTGTTCCAAGTGGCACATACGAATCAAAGGCGCCCTAATGTTGTCCGCAGATATCGTCCGAGGCATTCAACATGCCTAGAATTTTAAAAAACGATTCAATGTTTCCAAAATCAAAGGTAGGCAATCCTGTGTTTATTCTAAATATAGGTATGCTTAATTACATTTGTTGTTCATAAGGCACGAGTTTTATTTCAACATATTTGAGGGGCGTCAGTCTAGATTTTATTATGTTCCAAGAGTAATTTTCAAATGTGATTCGTGAAATTTCCCGCACCACAAACAATGACTTGGGGAACAATAGTTTATGAAGTCAATTCATCTGTGAATATAAGCTTCATGTAGAAGAAAAAAACGCTCTTACAAACAACAGGACTTATTCCCTTCTTATGACTTGAGTATTATTAATTACGGATTAAAAGATTGTAGTAATAGTTGTCTTTGAATCAAACTAGCCATGGTAAGGGATTTTGTTTCCGGGGATTGTTAAAGCTATACATTCAATCTGGAAGACCAAAAATTCCCTGCAATAATCCGGCGATACTCGACTTGCAAGGAGGAGGAAATCTGATCATTTCAATGGCTTCCATCATTATGAATTCTGAAGAATGAAAAGCGAAGAGAAGAGAATTAGTTATTCAACAGAAATCATGCATTATACTCAAAAGAGCTGAAATACATGCGGACTTAACAGGTCTTTCAGCATTTATAAAACAATATTTTGAAGGAGGTTCTTATAAAAAATGGAACTATTTAGTTTTTCAAGGACTTACACTTTAGTGTTACAATGGAAATTGTATTTCTTCAGTAAGATCCAGATCCTGAATTTAATTAGGGATTGTTTAAAATCACAATGATCTCATCACACGAATGTTTTTCCTATTCCAACCTAACCTGACCCTGTTTGTTCTCTTGTAAGAAAACCATGTTCTGAGCATCCCTTTGAAATGTGTATGTTGCGTCACCTAAGCCTTTAAATATCCTCCCATTAATTTATTCCTGTTCTTTTAGTCAGACTGAAGTCACAAATACCATAGGTCAAGCAGTGTAAAATATGTTTATGCACTTTTATTATGATCACAAATTCTGCTTAAATTTACGTGTCATGCTGAGACAAATTAGGTACCTATCGTGGTTATTACAAAAAACCCACCATTAAAAATAGAAATTGATTGTTTTTGTTTTGAATTTAAACCCGTCAAATTGAATTTTTACCTGTAAATAATTATCTTTTTCACTTCTGGTAAGAGTTGCCTATTATCCTAGACATTATTCCAATTTCTCCGGCTGAAAATTTCAAGGGAGGGAGGTTAGGGGAGCTTTATTCATATGGGTTAGGTATCCCATAATTTATAGATTACTTACAGAAGTTCAGCTGCAAGGCAGTCAAAAATTAAAATTTAGATTTTTACATGAAAAAAAACTATACGCGTCTTCATGATTACGAAGCTCTTCCCTAAATAAATACTTACATATTATTCTAATCATTATTACAATGTGTACATCTTATACCAGAATTTCAAGGTATTTCCATACATTTATGTGGTTTTCCATGATTTTCAGGACTAATGCTATTTTCATGTTATAGTTTTCAACATATTCACGGTTGGAGTAACCCTACTTCTAAAAAAACTCTCGTCTTTTGCTTATACTCAGCTAACGGCAGAAAAAAATAACGAATATGTTTGGCTACAGGTAACTTCATGATGGAAAGAATGATTATATCAACGCCATCTATTAATGCATTTCGCATCACGTAAGGAGGAAGAGTGTATCTTAAAAATGCTACGTAAACAGAAAAAGCAAAGGTGATGAGATATATGAGTGTATAGAATTTGACTAAGAATAAAAAATGTGTAGGTGCTCTCTCATTGCATAACCATGAAAGTACGCACAAGAGCATTGGGGCCTCACGGCTACGGTTCCAGAAGCTCTATGTCTTTTCAGGGCATAAACATTCTGAACAGAATGAAAGTATTTACCACTATTATACATATTCCCTTTTTCCTTCAATGCATTCCATACTAAAGGAGGCAGAATTTCAATTTCGGGCGATACCTCTGGAATGTCAAGCTATGTTATATTTGCTTCCTGGGAAATAACAGGCGGCACATCCCATCAGGTTCCCCTAGCCTATTTCTTTTTATCACAGTGTATTAAAAATGTACTAGGTGAAGTCTACTCTCACTCTCCTAACCAATCCTCGGGTTGATTACTTCATTGGAAGCAAAACTATAATTCTTACATATTGAAAAATTTCCCAATCAGCTTCCTCTAGAACCGAAAAATGAATGCTACTTTGGTAGATGAAATCCAAGATTGGTTCTAATTGACATCGTCAGTCGATTGAAAAGATCCAAAAAAAAGTCCTGTGCCGCAGATTCGGTTCCAGTCCACGTCTCTTTATCGAAAATTGACAGAATCATGATAGCAGTTTCTCGCGGTATCTCTGTAATGTATTTTCTTTTATGTAAAACTTTTTTCTTGTGCTCTATTTTAAGCCTACAACTTCTACATTCCAGCTAGGGTGGAGGCCCGATCTGCCAGCATTCCTTCCACAAGGAATGAGATGGAGAGGAAATAATTAATCTCTCCCTCCTCCTTTCATGAACAGAAAGAGGAGGAGAAAAAGCATTTTATTCCCAATCTCTTCCTCCAGGTACTACATTATGTAGAATAGGAGACGTCAAGGAATTCAAGATCACAGTATGGCAGAACCACATCATTAGGGCACTGAGTGGTATTTTTCGAATTCCGCCTCCGGGGAGCCTGTGGTGGATATCCCCGCCTTCCACCGGTAGATTTACCGTGGAAATTTAAGCACCCCCCCCCCAAACCTTGAGTCCTTCTCTTTGTGCATGTGCATCCATCTATTTTTAGGACATCACCACCCACTCATCTATCCCTCTCTCTCTTTCTAAACCCCTCTCCGCTCACCGGTAAAAAACTAAAACCTTCCTCCCCCCTTCCCAACAAACCTCCAACCCCCCCACCCTCTTCCCCCCACTGATCCCATCTCAGCCACAGGCAGCGGGGGCATGAAATATAGATGGGGGTGGGGAGGATCGGGGGGGAGGGGTGGGGGAGGGCGGCGGTGGTGGAGAAAACCTGAGCGAGTGAGCCACAAGAGCAGGCGGA
>LYUA01000220.1:1199319-1209989 GCA_002093875.1 Calopteryx splendens | reverse complement strand
CTCCCACCCATGAGCAAGGACAGATAAAAGCGGAAGGAGATTCGGCCCAGAGATAAATTTCGCCTGGTAATTGCCTCGGTGGTTTAATTGCTGGAATCTGTAGGAGAATCCAAAGGAGGGAGAGAATGAGTGGGTAGGCAATTCCATTCACTCGGGGGGGGTGGGCTGACTAAAGTGTAAGACAGCCGGGGTCGGAGGGTGGGGGTGTTTCCCCTCGACCGATTCATATACCTACACCCCCTATTTCGTCCCTATTACCCTCCTTAGGGCTCGAAAAGGGATATGGAAGGCAAAGAAAAAAATCCCTTTGAAATTCTCACATAAGAGAGGCAGTGTATATGCATGAGTGTGACCGTGTGCGCGAGCCGAGATCGCGTTAGTGACGGCAGTCGGCTTTTGCCTCACACCAAAGCAATCGCGAACGATCCTTGAAGTAACCCCTCCCCCGCCATCTCCCCTCCATGCCCCCCTCGTCGACCCAACTCCCTCCCACACACCGCCTCAGGAGAAGAGCGAATCGTCTTCGCCCTCCCCCTCCGACTCACGGGTCGTTCGTCCTTGCGGAGAGAAGGAAGGGCGAGAAAGATGGAGAGAGAGAGGAAAGGAGAAATAAAGAGGATCCGACGAGAAGCTAGCGACAATGCAGCCAACCGCCCGACTGTTTAGCCCACGCGAACCAAATGCACGTGGCGTAATGTTTTGGCTATCATTTATTCTCAGTCTTCCCTTAATATCCTCCACCCCTTTCATATGCTTAATTTCTCGTCCAATTTCTCCACGCGCCGAAATAAAAAAATCAATCCCAATTCGATTTTAAGAATCACGCACGAAGAAATATCACCCTGGAGGGTGAACAGTTTGATTCACAAACTTCCACAGTAAAGAACATAGTTCCCATATTTGCTCCGCCATCCGGTGAAGTAGCAACACACACAAAGCTGCTCTTTCAGCAAATGCGAGGATAATACGTCGTCATGCATGATGTCAGCTCAGCGCAAAACTCCATCTCTTCGTGTAGACGGAAGGAGGATTCCATAAAGACTCAACCTACGTTATGTGAAATCCAGGCTCACAGATAAGGACAGGCTTTGCATCTGTCTTCTTGCAAATTGAACTACATCCATTTTCCTATTCGATATTTCGATGGAACTTCAATTAATAACCTTGTTTATCGCAGATGCACACTACCGACTGGCGCCCGATCGATAACGGGTACATTGAAACACTCACTCACAAATAAGGCACGTAAATGTAAAATATGCAGTTTATTACGGAGCCATTAAGCAACGACAGCACGATGAGATTTATTTCAGCAGAGGACGGAGCCCTAATTTCTTTCGAACTGTTTTCGATGGGGCTTCCTATCCTTCACTACCCACCCGAGTCTATACCTATTTCAGTCACCGCCTTTCCCTCATCTCGCGAGAGTGCCGCATCTTATTTTCGCGCGGGGGATGAATTACGGAGGTGGCTCATTTGATCCACTCCAATAGGCTTCAACGAGGGTCGTAAATTTTCCCAGGGAGAACGGGAGGCAACGGAAGAGATTTCGCCGATATAGCGGGGTAACGGGGCTGCCGAGCTCCCAAATGCATTAATAATTTTAAACGAACTACGCGGAAAAGAAAAAAAAGCCTTCCTCGCTTGAAATGCGAGGGAGCTGCTCTCAATCAGCTGATGTTGGTTTCGTGCGCCTTGGAGCTGATTACCGTTCATCCGGAGTCCGAAGTTAGAGTGCGCTCTAAGATGGCAGATTTGCTTGCTAGAATGTGGCATTTCCACTGAAGTAACATTGCCTCGGAAATCTGTGAACTAATAAATTAAAATTTCCCTTCTCGACTACGGAGTGCAACAAAGCATTTTCCAATTTGAATTGTTTTACACCGAACCCAAGGTTTCAATACACTCTACATATCACCACCAGGCTTTTAAATGACGAGGGAGACATCTTTATAACTAGGACAGGTGAAGGAAACTTGCAACGAAGATGTAGGAAATGCAAAAACAAAGCAGATTAAAATGTTTATATTACATTTTTTGCACCCTTAATAAGTCTCTCGTTACGATATTTCATCCCCACGGATATTTCTCTAGTCAGTTATTCACCCGACGACGGTACTTATTACGCTACCCATGGGTAGGGTACTGGAATAAAATAATTTAATGTAAATTAATTAAGTTTCTTATTTTTGATCCCGAAATGGAAAAATCCTTAAAAGTTTCTCCAAGGATTGCATTGTTTTTCCGCTTGGATTAGGGGATTAAAATTCTGGTGCACAAATTGCAGTAGTCCAAACAAAGCCCGCGCCTAACGTGAGCATGTCCAAATTGAGCACAGCGGTACAAAACACTTAATTCATGGCACGCTGTCAAGGTAAAACGAGCGTTATTACAACGCTCCACCACTTTACTTCTCGCAAGCACGCTCGCATTTTTACTTCTCGTGCGCTCTTTACTTCGCGTCTGCAAAGGAGAGTATCGCCTACTCCGTAATTTTTCTAATGGACTCCCACGTCCCAAGCGAGAATCATGGCGACTGCATATTTTAGGAACCCTTTTGAAGTACATCACACGAAGGTAAAATGAAATGAAAGGAAATTCAAGAAATATAAATTCTAAGCATGAATAAGAATTCGTATCCTAAGAGGATTTAGGAGGATTCGAGCTCAAAATATCTGTTTTGGGCAGCGAGGTCCTCACACAATTTCTGATCTGAGCTGATAGCAAATTTTCCGAGCAAATTTTCGTCTTCTACGCAACACTTAAAAATAACCGAATCTTTATTAATAATTTAAAAACTTCATCGATTTTTAAGAATTGAAAATAAGATCTGAGCAATTCTTAAGCAATCAATATGAGAAATTCAATCGCCTAAGTTTCGAGAGTAAATATGTAAAAAATCGCCTTTCTTATTGACACAATTCAGCTCCATAGTTATAAAAAAACGTCCATGCAATTTACCGAAAGACAGAATGGCACACGCTGTAGTTTTAAATTACGTAATTTATTATAGCAATATTATTTACCAAATATTTCCGAATTGGCGAAATTATCAAGCAGATCAAATATGCATCAACCATCATCATCGCTTAGGTCAGTTAATGGGAAAAATCATGCCATTTGAAACACAATTCTTCCGATCGGCATCATTTGGATTCTACCACTCAGCTTTTCAACTGGAACGGATACCAACATTTCAATATCCATCCAGGCAGTGCATATATAGTAAATAAGGATGTTGTTAATCGCAAAAACGAACATTTTTGGGATTATACACACTTAGATTCTCACACAGAGACGATGAGAAGCTATAATATATCTAAAATCAGCTGTTAAAATTTGAAACCTTTTTAAAAATTTCGTTTAAAGGCGTAATATATATTTTTAAATAGTTTTACATTAATAATTTGAAACAAAAAATAAAAAAATTAAATGTCTCTAAGGAATGCTACTTACCATTCTTCTAAATTAGTACCAGTTGAATTCGTTCAACGATCTTTTTAACTTCCTCTAAACTTTGAGGTAATTTACGACAATAATCCCTGTGAAAACAAGTTTGCTTCACGGGTTAAATATTAAAACACACATGTGTTTGACTCTGTCAGCCATGAACTCTAATTCGTCACATTATTATTCCACGTAAAACTTGGCCGTACCCCTGACATTTCGAATAGAGTTGTGTATGGAATCTAAACGGGCTTCAAGTTCCTTGTCTGAATAGCGAACAGAAATCGTTGGCATTTTATTACTTCCTCGCCCTATGCCTACAACGACTTTTAAGGTTCACCTCCATTCTCCTTTGTCCAGAAAAACACGGCCATTTCAGCTTCGCGGCCATAGCGATAAACATGACCAATCCGTACCCCAGCGTACAATTTTAATGATTTCTAAACCTTCAGGCTCTCTATCTTCGACTTCTACAATGCGTGACACGCCACTTGCACACTGGCTGTTTTTTATCGCAGACCCAAGTTTCCCGGGGGATAAACAAGTGATTAATTCATGTCAAGAGTTCGTAAGAACTGCGTCCTCTGTGTCGATACTTGAAATATAGAACAGGATTAAGCCGACCATGCCAACAGAGTGAGCAGTGCCAACAATGGCTATCCTTCAGGTCACTTCGAAATTCATTAGACGCGTGAAAGATGTTGGGTAAAATTGCTGTTTAGACAATTTGTCAGATAATAGAATGGTAAAACTGTCGGAAAACCCTATAAAACCAAACACTATCTAAACTTTTAAGTTGACTAGTTTCCTTCAATGTCTGGCTTATCTTTAAACAACGATGAGGTTCCTTGGCAGCATGTACATAGTCATCTAAGTTCCAAGTAAGCGTTTCAGATAAATATCAGTTCTCACGATCTTGCGATTTTAAGTCTATCGTTCCAAGTAGCGCCTCGCGTTTGTTACAAGATGCATGTAACTTTAGCACCATAAGCGAATTATACTATACAAAAAAATCAAATTAAGCTTATGCATTATGATGAAAAAATTTAAATTAAATGCTTAACTATAAACTTTAACATAAATATTCAACGGACTCATGTGCAATCGGCTGGTTAACCCAAAGAGTACAGTAAACAGTTTCCGAAGCCATTTCAGTACATCATTTAGAATCTTCTCTTCAAGTAAATTTTCAAAAATTCGTTTTGGATATGAACTTTCATAAAGTTGCGAAGGTCCTTAAAAAAAACATGGTTGTACCCATGCGCGTAAGCTAGCCATTAGTACAGAAATAGCAGTGATCCCATTCTAGCTAGAGTTATTGAATATCTGGGAACTTGAATAATATTTGCGGCGCCTACAATGAAATGATGATTTTTTCCAGGCTCCTTTGAATTCCCTTTCCCTTCCTTGAAACATAAACATGTGGCGCTGGGCTCAAAATTAATTAAACTAATATTCCACACACTACATGTTTACATTTAATTTTACTCAAATACACACTCACTTAACCATTAGGTACTCACTCCAAGCGCACATTCCACGCTTCATAACATCAACACAATCCAAACGATAAAGGAATTACTTTTCCATTAGATTTCCTGATAACATTTTTTCTGTAAGACAAGCTTAAACCCCAGTGTATACTAATACTCTGGGGTTTAAGCTTCCACCCTCAGAATGGAAAACGCAATGAGTTTGCATTGGGAGCTAAAAATAAATGAGATTTCCAAATTCTAATTTCGTAAAGACATCTATACGAAAATGTAGCAGACGTTGGCACTGTATTCAATGAAAGATAAACAACTTAATAATCAAATATTAATGGAGTTGATAAATTAATTTACATAATATTTTAACCCAAATATACGAATAAACAGCGCTGGAAGATATTTATGCAGATCCAAGAGTGTAATGTGAAAATTCCGCCGAAAAGTGATAGATGACCATGACTCAACAAGACATGGCAATCACAATAGAAGCTGTTCAAGTGAGGCGAAAGCCTACAGAGTTCCCTTGAGTGGTTGTCAAGGTAGGTAAGTATCGTCAATCATTTGTAATGGACAACAAATTGCCACACACAAGAAAAGGCTAACAACAAATGTAATGATGAACTTGGAACCCGATGTGAAATCCTTCACAGAAAATCATGTTTTCGCAAATTTTCAAATATTTAATTTTCTTCCACCTAACGTATTTAACAGGAAAAATTATGAAAATAAGTTCATAATTACGGATCATGTTTCTTGGTGGAGGGAAACATTTTTAAACGGAGGTTACATTTATGATTAAAAGTTCTTCAGGTTTTGGCACTTAAGAGTTTAATACACGCCCTAGGCGAAAAAATACCCAAAGAATTATATACCTACCTATTTAGACTGACAAAAGGACTTGCTAAAAAACAATTTTCGCAATTAATTATTTTTTGGTAGATTTAAATTTTCCAACGCGCATGTGAGTCGTCCCGTAAGTTGGTGAAAAACGAACAGTGCGCCGAAGTACTTGAAATACTAAACGAGGTATTAAAAATTCTAAGCGTTAGGTACGGCCAGGCCAATTACATTCGCCAGGAAACATTTTTATTCATAAACCTAGTGACCCAATAACGATTGTTTGGATTTCATGTGTCGCTCTCATTACTTACATAACTCACACTAATGGGCGCCTTTATAACCACTCGCGTGCGTACAACATTTCACGAATGATTCAGGGTGATGCTTGAACTCACGAGGCGTTTTGGAGATGGAATTTTATTCCCCGTGGGTGGAAAGTACGTGACAATATGACTTTCCGTCGGTTCAAAAAAAAAACGAAAGAAAAATAGAGAGAGAGAGAGCGTCCATTTTCACAGACGGCAAGAATTGCTTCATTGGGGCTAAAACCGCATAATGGGCGGGAGGGGAGTGGATACGTGATTTCGTTCGGGGACGCGGAGCTGAATTGAAATTTCGAGGGCGATACTCGAGGGTGTTGGGGCACGTGAAGGGGGATTCGTGACAGGAGAGAGAGGAAGAGAGACAAAAAGCACTCTCATCCTCCTACTCCCCCTCTCCACCCGCAGCCGAGCACCGCGAAACTTGCACCAGACCCATGCAGGTTTTGACCCGAATGACGGACGAGGATTGAAACAAAAAGGGCTGGATCATGTGGCGTGGAAAAAAAAATTTACCCACCGCAATGCATCCGCCGAGGGGACAATATTTACCGAATGCTATTAATATGGCCACTCAGCTTCAGAGACGGTGCTCCCTCCGATTATAACCGACACCGGGGCACTAAAATTCATCAACACTCCTGAGTGCTGGGATACAAAATTGCATCGGTCTATGTAGGAATACGTCATTTAAAACTTAACTCTCATGGCAGCAACAGCTTCCTTCACCTATTCCACCGGTAAAAAATTCTAATGCTAAACCTAAACTAGAGCTAAACTAATTCTTTATGCTGGTTTACGAAGAACAAACACACTATAGACTGTTGTATATGACTGTATGTCTTCCACTGCTTTAGAAATAAAACTTAAGTATATCCATTCAACGGTATCATATTTTATATGGATAAATATATTTTACTGGCATCAGAAGTGAATTGGAAAATGCTTTTTCTAAGGGACTTACCTAAGCAACACCCCTGACATTATATTACATGAATTATAGTGCATTAATTATTATTATAGTTTCACTTAATTAGTTTAGTTTCCCTACATAGGTAGGGTGGTATTGAAATTGTACTACAAACTAAAGCTCATTCTTATTAAGTTTCCAAACATTAACGCAGATTATAAACAATTTTTGCCCAAGACTACTTCCTTATTTAGCTCTAAGATCGTGTATCTAACCCATTTCTGCTCTCCAAAATGCTTATCCCCTTCTTTCTCTCTCTTTGAGACATTTTCCCTTTAACAGTAACTTTCCTTGAACTAAAATTTCCAATAAATCCAATGGGTATAGAGAACTTAAGTAATAAATTAAAACTTAATCAAGCATTTATGTTAAAAATAGAAGTGGGTAGAGTTACTCATAAAAGAATGTGGTTTGGATGAATCCGTAATAGACAATTGCGAAGGAAGGACGATTATGAATAGCTTCGCTGGTCTGGTCATATTGAGATTGTTTCGAATCACCAAAGGATTTTGGAGATATGAGTGAATGGTTTGAGAGGAAGGTGAGGACCGAGAAAGGCATCTGCGACTTTATTCGAAGAAGCTCTCTCAAGACGAGGAATATTAGGAGTCTCATGAACAAAAGAGCTAGTATGAAACAATATACTAATTCGAAGGGGGCGGTAGAAGTATCCAAGGATACAGCAGAATGGAAGAAACTAGAGAAAGGGACTAATCTTAATTTTTCCTACACCGAAAGGGTACGGCGTGAAGGGTTTGCATGTTTGTTTGGATGCATGTTCATTGACCCCCGCTAATTTAGGGACATTGTAGTAAGAGATGCAGGCTTCTTGAAATGGGCAATGCAGAATTGGAACGATATCCACAGGGTGGCACATTTACGTGAATCAAACCAAAACTATAGCACTATTAGCCCACCATAGCTATTGCAACCCTCTGCGAAGCCAGTAGCGCATCGGAAACGAATAAGAAACCTGACCGCTTTGCATATTCGACGGACGTAATTCGGGGAGAAAGCACCCCTGCGACTGTAATATTGAATTATGACACTGAAAATGTATCTGCATGCATCAAATTTCCCAAAAAGTGTGCTACAGCGTATCTTAAGAACTCGGCGGGATCAAAGGGGAAACGTAAGGGGAATTGAAACAATATGCGGGGAAATTTGGAGAGCAAGATGGATGGAGTAGCCGTGGGCCGGAGTGGGACCTAATTTTGACTTTTTGGTGCCAGCAAGCGAAATTCCCATTTCATTTTCATTTTTCCGCATTTCTGGAACGTTCATCCATTTCCTCGGGGAAGGATATAGAGGGTTTAGGTAGGGTGGGGGTTGGGAGGAAGCGCGCTTCCCCGAAATGCGCCATGGAAAGAAAGGTTGTGATAAATGCCCCTTCCCGGGAAGACTAAAATCCACACAGGGCGCGTCTAGAATAAAAAATCATCTCCTCTTTGGCCACATTCCCAAACTATATATACATATGGACCTTTTAAAAAACAACAGTTGGCACGGAAAAATCATATGCTAAACGAATCTACCGAGCTGGGATTTGATTCATGAACTATGTACAAGGTAATAACAGTCATCGAACATCGGTGTTTTAGTAAGCATAACTGAGTCAGATTGTACAACACAATTGTAATTTATGTTTCAGGCGAAACATTCTCCATATAACAGACCATAAAGAGATGGAGAAATGAATGAGAAAAGATGACGGAACAGGCTAAAAGCCTAAATCCTTGAAGTGAAGAAGACGAATTTTTGTGATCATCAGTCTCACCAGCGAAACCACTTTCGTATCTCGCTTGGGGCATAGTCTTTCTGTTGATCTGAAATGATAAATGCCAGGAATAATTACGACCTCATAGCATTGAAATAATCCTAACATAGATAACATAAAAAATAATATCCCTAATCGGATTGACATAATACTTCCATACGCATGGGTATGCCATTCGCCCACTTTGTGAAAAAAATGACTATGAAATAACTAGCAGGTACAAAAGTCCGTCAGGTAAGTTCGATATTAGCGATTGAAATGTAAGCATACATAGGGGTCAAGGCTAGGTGAACAGAACGAAATTCAATTTTATAACATTGTCACACCAACTTCATTTCCACTAGTAATTTTCATTAACGACTTAATTGCTACTAATTAGTAACGCTGACAGTTCCCACGGAGGCTTGGATTTGAATAGGAAAGTGATTGCGACATTCTTATTTTAAGATGCATTTGCAGCTGCCTGCGGGTATGATTATTTATGCATCGAAGAAGCTTGCATTTGCACTACGGAGGGAGTAGTAAATTCTTATGATAATTTAGTCTCGGACTCATGTCGGTACTAAATTTGGGGAGTTCCAAATGTTAATACACTCATGCTCAGTACTCTTATGCTCCAAGCATCAAAATTCATCGGTTCGTTATCGCCGCAAAAATTAGAGACTAAACTATCAGTTAAGAAGGATTGAAAATAATTTAAGGTAAACATGGTGTATCAAATAGTTCTTTGAACCAAATGTGGATTTGATCACGAGATCTTGGAACGCTTTCTGAAAGGCCAAAAAGATACGAAGACTTTTTCGAGAAGTTCTCTGGTCAATTAAAGTATTCCATTAACAGAGACCAGTTCAATAAAGTTTCCCTAATATACCATCAATAAATAAGAACCTGAACAAGACGAACTTATTGCAATATTATAATAAAAACATTATAACATCTAAAAAATTACTTAGGATATTTTCTTAATCTCCTCCCATAGTGAATATGTTCCAAATTTATTTGAATTCCCTCGACCAATAAACAGGAAATTGTGTGGAATACTAGGATAGAGTCACTACCAGAAAAATGAAAAGTAGGTACCACTAGGCAGAGTAGGGCAAAATTTAGTGTGATGTATGATTTTCTCCACCATTAAAAGTGGACACTGGATTTAATCATGATTTAAGAGCAATTCACCTATATAAATTAACGCTATACAAACTTATATAATATTTATTTACCATGAAAAATAATAAAATTTATAATTTAAGTAGTATGTAACTTTGGATACCTGCGAGGTATTATACATCGCGGGTTATACTCAAGAGTAAATGTGTTTTAACGGGTAACACCAGGTTAAAATATGTTTGCACTAACAGAGTTTCTCCGACAGTCCAGCCGGTACATTCATCACGGCATTGATTGTCGCTTTCTCGCAAATTGTATGCATTTTAGCTTCAAAGAGCAGGGCTGGAAAAAGTGAAACCAACGGGGACCCAAATTCAAATTCCACTTCTCACTGGCGCATTAAATACTTTTATATATATACTCACGTACGGATATAAAACTGAGTTATCGCACGTAGCCGACGCCCGTGGTCCCTTCGTCATCACTTTAATTATCTCCTATGGCCCCTGAGCTCCAAAACGCCGAAATAAAAACGTTAAACCCCCCCCCCCAATTCTCGATCACCTTCGAATAATGAAAATGCACGGAGGGACCTCACAGTTTCCCCACACTTGACATTCCCTCGCGAAAATAAAAAGAACCTTCCCGCCCCGGAAACGAAATCAATCCGTGCCATCGCCCGCAACGATGCGCCGCCGGGGCAGAGGGGGGAAGGGGGG
>LYUA01000220.1:1121643-1136518 GCA_002093875.1 Calopteryx splendens | reverse complement strand
CCCCCCCCACCATTTTACCTGCCCCGAAACGACCTTCGGATCCAACCTTACCTCACTCCCCTCGAAGGAGGGAACTTATCTCCAACTCACCGAGACTGACGTGCCCGCCCTGCAAATTTCCAAGCCCCCCCACGTGTGAGAGCCATGGAGGCGAGACGAACTGACCCAGGCTCCTCACCCGAATGACTGACTCAGCACTTTCTTCCGATTTACATAACAGCCGGTCTCTAGCCCACTTACGTCATTCTGTCGCAGGCCCACGGCCTAGCTAAATATATTGATCTCTCGCGAAATGCCGCGCAGGTTAAAACTATCGCCCCGTCGTCACCTGGCATTGGCCCGAGAGAGGCCTCTATGCCGTTAATGAGCCGATGCACCTTCGCCAGAATGAACCCAGGGGGATAGTCGCAAAAGCGCAACAAGCGTAAGGTAAACCGGAGCGAGACATATACAAGAAATAATTCTTGAGTGCCCTCTGCATCTTTCCACGACCTCTACCCACGAAAAAAGCATGATAACTCTGTTGCCTTGCTGCAAAACTTATTTCCTAGACCCCTGGCCTTCGCATCCGCGTAGCCCGCAATACTCGGGCGAATACGTATCTCTAACTGCATCTAGCTTACCCTCCGAGCCGTCTTCGTAATCAAATATGCGAAGCATTGCTTCTCCAAAATACTAACATATAATTCTGTTCCGTACTAGGGTTCTTGAAAAAATGCTATGACTGATAACCAAAAAATGTGAACGCATACTTTTTGAAGGGTGTCCTTATTGCGTATGTTATAACAATACATATATATTAAATTGTGATTTGATGTAAGCACACTATGCTATATTTTTTTTACATAGCTTACCATCTTTAAGTAGAAAGGTTACGAGGAATAATGGCGCAAACCAGTTGCACAATTCTCGAGTGAATAAGAGCGTTTTTAGTGCGTAGGTAGGGACGGATCTCTCTCCAGGACTCGTCTGCGCGAAAGTGGAGGCATTTTAATTGGTATCAAGGACCATTTTGACACCGGCGAGTCGCGAAAAAGAATATTGATTGAAATCGGTCGGTTTTTCCCTTAGATATTTTCGTAATCCGTGTTTTGCCTTTTTTTATGCTATACGGGCCAACTTTCGTCAGAGGACGTTCTCAATCCTATTTCCCCTGGGCCATTAAATTACGATTAAAACTCAATAAATTATTCTATTATAAGTCGGCGATCATTTCGACGAAACCTATCCAGGATATGTCCGAAACCGAATAGAATTGTAATCCTGTCCGCACGGTAAAAAAATACGATTAAATTACCCAAATTTTAAATAGATTTTTCTCATGACTCAACCCAGTTACAGGTCCGTGAGATTTTTGGATCAACGGTCAACCAAAACAAGGAACACATTTGAGCTCAACTTTGCCTCTCGCAACGGTTATTCTAGGATTCCTTGGCAACAAACTGAACTCAAACCACCAAGCGAAGTAAGTAGCTCATGCCATTAACGAAAAGGTTAACGGGCACAATACTTTGGACTAAGAGCCTTTCCTCGATCCATCAAGAGGGTAATAGCCCACGGTTTCCAAACGACGTTCGATTCGTTCACCAAGGGATTCAAAATATGGCTAAGAATAATAAAATGAATGTATCGCTAAAACAATGGCAGTTTAAATGACCGTCTCGAAGAGAAATTAATAAAAATGTGCATTTGACGAATTACCGCAATTTAATTGATTTTACAACAGCTGTTTGAGTCAGTATAAATAATGGACACAGGGAATTACAACAAAAGTAATACCATAGACAAATTATTCCTTATTCTTGTATATAGTGTGTGGCTACCTGTCACAATAAGATAACGGCATACGAGCAATTAAATAATTAGTATATTGTGCAGTATCTATCCTATATTATATTAACCTCGTACTGCAACAGTTCTCATTGTTGCTATAGTTTGGCTCAAAACTCCTGCACATCACTTTCTTGAAATACGAGCATACATTTATTAAAACTAACAAATCAAGGCGGATAGAGACATTTCGTCTCACGGCCCGGCTCGAGGGCCCAGATTTACTCAATAAATGCTCATTAATTTACACTTCATTTGATCTAATAATGACACGAAGCATTTTAAGCGAGCGTATTCCCATTTTTTTCATGAATCATCACGAAAATATACAAGGAAGATTATTGTTCTTTGTCATGAAAATAAGTCGAATTAAAATTATAAAACCAAGAGAGTTATCCGTGAAGACAAAGAAATCGCAAATAAAAAAATGTTTGGATTCTATTCGTTTAAATGGCCACTGATGATATAATGATGGCCATTCCGACTTCCCCTTTTCTTTATCAATATATTTCCTTCATCACAAGAGCGCACACCAATACGCCGAAGTCCATCCTTCGTTATTTTTTTCTATTCTCCATGAATCGATTTGCATTACGTTCTAACCGATTAGAAATATTTGGCCATAATTTGATACCCAATCAAGTTGAATGATACAAAGTTACCAAGGAAATAAACGAAAATTTCATCTTTATTCCCATCAAATGATCAGAGGTAATGGCAATAGAAATGGCATAAGAAACCTGCACTGCGAATTCGAACGGGTACTCTTCTCGTTATGAAAATATTTAAAAAAAACCACGTGCATCCTTTCTTCACGCTTAAATAACCAGACTTACGGGATAGACTTAGTTTTTGATCACCACCGGGCCTCAAAAAAAGTTCCACTAGGAAGCCCACCATCATCATAATTTTTATTTTCATTTTTAGCAAGCGCACTGAAACCATCTGTTTGTCCACGGACACACGAGGCAGCGATTGATACGATCCCTTCGGAAATAAAAATCAACTGCACTCAAGATTTAAATCCTTCGAATAACGGTCCAAGGGGAAAAGCAAAATACGGAAGTTCCTCTCTTTCCATCCGTCCATTTCGTTTCGTCCATGATTTTTTTATCGGACGATGTCGAATGAATTCCTCCACGGTCTCGAAAGAAAACTTTCAGAATAGATTTCAAAGAAACTATTAAAGTGGAACCGCCAATTGTTCGCCCGATTTTCAATCTCCTGCCGACTCGTTACTTCACGCCACGGGAAATGGTAACCGTCAGATGAATTTCCAAGAACAACGGAAGATTTCATCGCATGCCTTTCTAACAACACAAAACAACTGGCAAAGAAAAGAGTAAGGAGCCGACATTAGGGCCTTTGTTTCTTATGAAAGTATTACCTAAGCAATTACTGTGGATTACGTAATCTTGTGAGAAATGAAATTCATTTTTTGCCAATAAATGTTTAAAAATAAGTGCAAATATACTATTGAAAGTTCATCAAATTCATCAGTTTCAATGCTAAGACTGGTTGACGGAAGCCCTCAATTCTTCCATATTCAAAGTTAAATCCCTTTACGCCCTGATAACTTCATCCGTTTTATGTCCCTCCTTGTTTATCCTATATACATATTTGTCTCTGGACATCCCTAGCGGGACCTTCCGTTCACTTTTCCCTTCTATTTTATTCCTAAATAATCCATTGTGCCTAAAGATTACATAAGCGATATGTCCTAGTTCCTTATTTGAATCAAGGTAACCCTACAATTCCACAAAATGAAAAGTTTTTATGAATAATTTTCATACCATAAGGTTCATTACCGTGGATCTAAATTAAAATTATAGGGCTCCGACAAACATTTATTTAGGGTTATGCGAAGTAGATAATTTGATTTGACCAGCTAAAATAAATCGCAAACCATCGCTAATTGGCTCGTATAACAGAGCATTAGAGATTAATACATACTTACTTAGAGATGATATTATGTTTATCATTCAGGTTCATTGTTTAAAGTCCCAGACGATATAACGTTTAGGCTGTTTTAGTCAGGAAATCAGCGACGAAAACGTTCGCCCTTCCTCTAAGACTAATATTTTTTCATAAAATCTTCCACTCGAGTTCTCACTTCGTGGGAGCGTTTAATATCCATTGAAAAAGATAAACAACCACCTGAATGATTCAAACTTATCCCTGTTGGTACCGTAAAAGTGTAATTCCTCGTACCAATAAATACTCTATTGAATGGCCTGATTGCTCTTCTTTTAAAAGCAGCAAATCTTTCTTGACTAAAATAATAATGATTGACAAACTATTGTGTTCATATACCCAGAAATCCTACCCATTTACTTAAAACCGAGGGCATTACAAAGCGGGTTACCCAATCCGTACTTGTCACGATAGGGATTATACAATAGGACATCCCCTTTAAGACGCTCCAGCTAACGTAGCGATTAGTCAAGCGAACCCTCCAAGCATCAAAAGTGCTGATGAATCTAGATTTCATTTCCAGTTTTATGGCATCGTAATATTATACATAGCTTTTTCCAAGCAACGCCATTTCGGATTCAAGACTCCATCTTGGATCATCTATGCACCTACGCCATATTTGGACGAAATGGTGGTCTTTTGTATAGGACCTATAATTGGTTCTTTAAATTCTTGTCTAATCTAAAATGAATTTACGATCAATTCACTGCTCTTCCTTTGACTTAATATCGACCCCGTTGAATTACCTTGCTATTTGTTCCCTTTAGGACACTAAACTTAGTTTTTAGCAAGAATGAGTATTGATAGTTTTAAAATTCGTTATCAGTGACCAAGGGTACCACTAGGGTGGGTTCGAAATACGGAATAAAAGAGGGATGAACATTCCGGTCTTCTAAACTCCTGGACTCAATAACCATTATGTTATGCTTCATTATGTCACCGCGTGGGTCCCTTCATTTAAAATCTCACTTTAATTAACCCCGGAGCTCATATTTAAAAATCAAGGAAAATATGAAATTTTAATCTATATTTATAATGTGCTCTGCGAATATGCCACATCTTAACTACCATTCTCAATGCTATAATATTCGTAATATCAGCACAATGTCAACTTGAATCGTAATTAGCCCTGTATTATAATATATGTCTAACCAATTGCAACTGAAGTCTCCTTTTCATGAAATAACATCACGTAAACAGCTAAATAATATAAGCAGCTATGTAATACCCCGCAATCCACCGCAAGGGCGTGTGGCAGAGGGTATTAGGACACCACTCGTGATTTAAAAGGACGGGAACAGGTGTTCTGTAAAGGGGGGGGGAAAGAATGTCTTTTTAGCTTTCCCTTCTACTGATGTTGTGTTCGTGAATCGTGCGAGGGAAAAACGAATTCCTTAAATCTATCAGTTCGTCAAGCTATTTCTCTTAATTTACGACCATTGTCCGACCTGCCGATGTACCTATTATGGGGACAGGAATATTTCTCTTTTACCTCAAGTAAAAATCAGACTAGTTGTGCCTCTGAAAAAAGTTAAATCAAGCGTTTGAGTCTTCGATTCTCTAGGAATTTCCACACAAAATCTCGTATTAATTGCATTACGCTCTGAGTCCTCTAATTACAGCTAATTAACGAAACGGGCTGACTTCCTCTGTATTTTGTTTAACTCTTGAATCAATAAAAAAAGTCGAGTAAAGTTAGGAAACAGAGCGCTTCATGGGCTGACACTATGACAAACCCAGACCTTTGCCTCAAGGACAGATATCGGCACAGCCTAATTCGGAGAATGGTTACCGCTGAGCTTTTTCTGAGAGAACCAAATATCATGAGAATGCTTTGAATGCATTCAGTAGTTGGAGGCCTCCAAAAAGGCAGCCCTTTAATTTGATACGATGCACCCCTGCATCCTATCATTTTCTCCATTTCAAATTAAATCATGATTAGGTATGTAACAGCCGGAAAATTTTCACAGTATCACCTTCTTAGATCGTAAGTAGAAAATATACCCAGGTTGACAAAGAGTAGTTTACCTCTCTTTTCCATGGACAGAAACCAGAACGATCGCTCACCTGAAAAGAGAAAACGAGAAATAAATATGACTTTTTCCACCAATACATGTTGTCATCACAGTAATCATCAGTGTTCACGTTTGAGGACCACAGCACTGCTTTATTCAGAATCTTACATGATGCATAACAGCACTTGCAGAAGGCTCACGCCGAAAATTATGGTAACTGAAACGTTAACGCACAATGAGAAGGAAATAAAAAAGACACCAAAATGCTACCAGAAGGGTAAAATTTCCCTCCACTCTTATCGATGAAAATCGCTTAGGAAAGCGCAGGAGCTGTGCAGTTTTTTTTTGTGAGACGGACAAAAATTGTGGGGGGAACAGATATCGACAAAATGTCTGGGAGTGAAAAAAAAATGAGAGCAGAAAGGAACACATGTGTGCATCAGATTGGAAAACAACAGGAAGCACAGAGTCGCGTCTCTCCGGGTGGAGTGGAATACCACCCGCAGAGCGGAGAGGATAGGCTGCGCGGAAGGGAAGCGAGGATACTTTTCCAGTGAAGGCCCACCGAAGGAGAAGGCAATTGAGGCGCATTAAGTACCTAATTAATCATGTAAAGACTTCGGTGGGATTCCCTCAGAGCCCACGGCAGTTAAACGCGATTAAATATTGACTGCTTTCGGACGAAGCGTAGTTCCCCTCCTAGGAAAGTTAATGAAATACATAAGCGACATCACAATTTCGAGCTGGTATTCTTTTTTTTTTAATTCTTATAGGCGATTCTTTCAGATAACGGTGTGCCTGCGTCCGAAGTAACTGTTGCAAAATGTACGCCCAAAATTATTTTTCCAGTTCACCAACAGCTTTTATTTTTGTTAATTCGGTAAATGGCGCCTACGTTGGGATTTGATTTAAGCCACTGACTGACCATTCGCGCAAAACATTTCCGTTAATTACAATTGCGAAGACGCGTAGTGAACAGTGAATGTGAAAGTAACCGGAAAATCCGGACTCTTGAGAAATCAAAGGTAATGATGATATTTCATGAGACCTATGGAAGATGATTTGTCTGCGTATGACTTTTTTTTATCTTTATGATGTACACTTCAACATTACATCAAACGAAGACCAATGAAACCCACGACCTACTTTCATCTTTAATAAAATATCATTGAAATATCTTCCAACAAAAAGATCAGAGACAAACAATTAGAATTAGTCAGAGTAATCAAATAAAATACCATCAATTTTCCTGAATTTCGAGCGTACAAACATAGGCAAATAAAACATCTAGGTATTGTAATCAAGTAAAAATGTGTTTGATAATTATTTGTGCTTGGTTGCTCAAATCAAACGGAGAATTTATTTTACATATCAGCTATATTTGGTTAAAAACTTATGCAAACAAAAGAAAATAACTTAAAACATCTATACGTTACTTGAATACTGGGATGACCAAATGCATCTCCCCAAAGTTAGGAAATCAAAAATATTTCAACCAGTAACGGTATCAAGGGTACTTATATATATATACTTAACGTTTTGAACCCGTCTTCCACACAAAATTCTTTCTTTAACAGTTCAAATTAAATCTCCTCGTCGCGCATACTTCAGCTGGGTTTGCGAACAAGTGCATTTTTTAAACAGAAAGTGAGTCAACTAATACCCTACTAGATTAAATGTATTAAACCCCGATGTTTTAAAACAGAATACATAAATGCTCTTCACGCTACGCCCATGTGCGTCAAAAAAATTAATAAACATGGTCCCTGAAATGCATTTGTTGAGAAAAGTTGAGCATTTTAATAAGTGCACCCAAAAAAATATTGCATCTAAAATTTTATTATATTACTAGAAGAAAACGCGCAACAAAATAGTATCTAAGGATTATTTTTTCACGATACTAGTTTTCCTGGTGAAATTCAAAATGTCAAAATTCGGGAATTCTTCTGAAAGAAATGTACACCCGTTGATGTACAAACGTACCCAGAAACGCAGAAAATATTTTATCGTAATTCATTTCGTTGTTTTATCGAGAATTTTAGTTCGTACATAAGCATTATAATAGGTTGCAAAACGGCAACAAACAAATGGTTACATGCTATATTTACTGCAAAATAATTGTAAACAACAAAAACATCAATGTGCGACATTCATATGTTCATAAATAAATAACTTCAAAATTATAACAGCATAAAAAATTTATTCCATACATACAAATTATTACAGAAATAAACAAACTGAGCCACATTCACAAAAATATAAAACATAAATATTACAAAATAGGTACATTTAAAATTAATAACGGTGCTCCAGAGTGACGACTTACGTTCATCCCTCAAAAGACACAAATAATGAACTCACACAACAGAACACAGAAAATGCTTAAGGAACATTGGAGCAGGGAACCAGTATTTTATTATAGTACATGATTACACTGGTATTCACAAAAATGAAGGTTTACTCCATTCACTAATCTGTGCATATATTTATGTACACAACTTGTTCAAAACCCGAAGCAAAGAAATGAACATTCAGCAAATTGAAGCGACAACCAAAGGGCGAAAAGTTATAGGACAACGGTGGAGGGGAAACACAATTAGCTGGTTGCACAAGAGCGGTGGGGAAAGACGGGGGGGTTTGAAGAAGACAGCCGCGGTGACAGAACGTACGTGAGAAAGAGATACCTCAAGAGAGAGTTTTTTGACTGTTCCACGACACAGAGACATTGCAAAGAGAGTGAGAGATATATAGAGATAGTGGATACATTGACTTACTCTGAAATCCTCCCTCGCTTTGGCCACCACCTTGTTCTTGATCATGAAAAAAAGCAAAAAAGGACGACTCATTGGCCTTCTGGGAATACTCTTAGTGGGGAGTTAGAAAGAGTGCAAAAAGAATGGCAGAGGGTTAGAGTTATAGAGAGAGAGAGTGAGAGAGGTACTTCACGGTGTGGTGAGACGTGAATAATACTAAACAACTCGATTTCCAAAATTAAATGCGCTTAAACGCTTAAAAAAATACCATCTAAAAGACCTTATACCTCTATAACCTATATACTAAATCTTAAAAAGTGAACAGCAAATTAAATGAAAGCACCATGTCATTCCAGAAATTATCACCCGGGGGCTGATTTTCGGCACATTACAGAAGCCTTTTAAATAAAAATCTAAAACTACTGCAGCGAAATAACTATTGAAAGAGTACTAGGCCACCGACTAATAACATAAAAACGGTCCGTGGGACTCACGCGTAAGACATTCACAGCATATAGATCTTTTATCCGCGATTTTATACATTTCAAATGTTTTTTTAAAGAGAGAGGATTGGATCGAGAAGGAAAAATTACATTATTCCATAAAAGATTTCATACATTTCAATTTCATTTGCTACTGTAGGCATTCCTTTGCTTTTTAATAACAACGGAACTGTATCTTAAATTGAAAAGGACGTTGAATAGATTTGGATTTTCAATATGAAAAGTGCATAGTGCATAGTGCTTGCAAAAGTACAACTTCAAATATTAAAATTTCGCTCGAGGTCACTTAAAATATCAAATACCATGTGAAACATAATGTCTCATTTAGTTTTTGGAAATTAATAGGACCTACGAAATGATTGTGACGTTGCCTCACGAAGAATTCTCCCACCACAAACTGAAAGAAACAGCCATACAGTGAGACAATATGCAATTGTAATGAAAGTACCATAAATAACATCCAATCAAAATTTCATTACAATCGAAAGCTCCCGTTTTGTTAGCACCGTTTGGTAAAGGGACGCAGGACATCGCATCGCCTTAAAGGGTGGGCGATATTTATCTTTATCTATAAAAATATGGCTTTTAATTATTTAATTTACACCATACATAAGTTAAAGGCAAAAAAAGCATCTTTCCGTTGCACAGAAACTCTGTGAGCTGTTTTGAAGAGCCTCTAACGGGGGTAACTACATAGTTTTCGCCCGGGCGGTAAGATACATGCGCTACAACTTCCAAGAGACATATATCAAGTGTGAAATCACTATCCCGGAGAGAGGAAAATGCACCTTTTCGCCTTTGGTGTTTACAATCGCTACACTTTCATGGGTCTAAGAAATAACCCATTACTCAGAAAATAACCAACCTTCAGGTTGATTATTGTGGTTGGTGGTTATAAAATAAACATCTCAGCAAGGTAATCGGCCTGTTTCCTGGACGGTTTGATAATTGACTTTTGAGATCTATTGGTGGACAACTATTCCTGACTGAGTGATTGGCTCTCTCACAAAGAAACACCCCTGAAAAACACAAATGAAAATAATGGAATTGCTCTACCGACAAATTTCATCTTCTGAAGAATGTACAGTCATGAATGCTAAACTTCCTGAGTGGCATGGAAAAAACGGCTGTTTCTTTTACTACCTCCTAGTTTTCAGCACAACTCAGTGAAATTTCTTCATGGGAAATGAAGATAATAAGTTGGGTATTCCAAGCACGAGTTTAATAAGAAGGTAAACTGCTTTTTTTCACATTTTTGGGAGAGAATTACATGAAAAAATAAAAGCGACAGTTTCGAAACTCTCCAGTCCCAATTTTAGTCCTGGAAAAGTTGAACGGAAAGTTGGATTATTGACGGTCGGCCCAAACTCTCCGAACATAGACGATGATTTCCGAACGTGGATGACGCCAGATGTGCAACGTCTTTCGGCTTAGCACTGGAATGATAAGTTTTTCACCACATTCCTTCGTTTTAATTTATGATCGGAGTTAATAATTCCCTACAAAATCCACAAATATTGCTTCCCATTACAGAATCTGATGAAAATATTTTAATACGATGTCCGTTGCTTCAACAGCAGGATAGCTTTTGTTGATATTTCAAGAGAGAGGGCAAGAAAATCGACTGCGGAGAATATTTTATTACAACTGCGAATTTATTGGCAGTAATAAAGTTGGGACTCAACGAGAATGACCACTTATAAGCAATACCTTGAACTCGTGGTCATTGATAACGTTAAAGTAAATATTGACAATTACATCTAAGCTCATAGGGCAACTCAACCCCTTTACTGTTACAGCGTTGTTGCAAGCCTATAATTCAGAATAGGCCGAAAACACAAATGCTATGCTATGTCAGCTATCTCTACTCTCAGATTACTTTCTATTAATGTACAAGAATCATGATGAATTGAATTTAGCTTGAAACTTGTATTAGCATAAAAAATAAATATTTCGAGAGTAGGCTGAAAACCCAATCTTTTACCTCACCCATTGCCGAAATGTTTACATTCGTATACCTTATTTAGACAAAATGTTATCTTGTCTGTAAACGTTTCGAATTATGAACTTATCAGCTACATAGTATATGGGACGTTCATCATTACTATATTCTATATGCTGAAGTAGTAGAATAAATTTAATGAAATACTAAAATAAATTGCTATTACTGAGCTCCAATCAGGTTTTTATACATTTTAATTACCAAACTGAGTAAAGTCAGCGATTACAGCCATTACAGTGTATTTTTCATTAACTTGATAACTTATCTGTCTGCACTAAATTAATACTTGATCGGAAGACATTTATTTCTAGGAGGAGTAGCGTAAAATCTTGCCTGTCTCTGCCAGAGTGTAACAGATGGAAAAGGGTCAAATGATTTAGAACTTGAAAAAAGCCCACGGACGCTGCAAGATGTAAGATATCAACAGGCCCATTTATGTACTAGCCAAACTGGGTTATTTGCAACAAGTATGGGAGGCTTCTCTCCCTATCTCTTTTCTTGGCACACCTGATGATTTTCAAAGTGCCAGTAACCCTAATCTTACAGATTCTGTTATAGATAAATAGTGATGTTCATTTTGTGGACGCCGTGAATAATCAAGACTGCCAATTAATTCATATACCAAAGGCTTACTGATCTGCTCCAGGGGAATAATGTGCTGAAATTATATGGTGCTTAAATATGGATTTTATTATGCGAACCATGAACCTCAGTGATGAAAACAAAGCAAAATAAAATAAGCAAAAGGGAAATTATATTGGTTAAAACAAATTTTCATAAAAATACAATTATTTTTATTGAGTCGCGAATTATTAATTATAGAATTATCGTCGTCCGTTACAGTCCTTGAAACCTTGATTGCCAATCAATTATTATTTTAAATTGTGAAACATTCGAATCCAACGCGGAATCTTGTTTAGTGGTTCCTACGCGAATGAATGAATTGGTGCTCTCAAGCTTAAACATTCAAAATGAAGACTCAATCGCCCATTAAGCGTCATTAAAGTCAACCGTGTATTCAATAGTTTTAATACACAATTTTTTATCTTCGCTAATATTTCAGTGATTCTATAGTACTTAAAAAAACGTTCCATTACATTTAGTTTTTTTCTGGGCTGATTCCTTCCTATTTATACGAATATTTTGACGGAAAATTTCCCGCGTCTTTCTAGTATAATGTTTACTCATACTTAGAATACAACTACGAAGTACCAACCAATAACAAACGACACTCTTAACTTCGATTTTCTATTGAATTTCCCAGACTTTCATGGCCAGTATTAACGCATTCCGTTGGTAATGTTTTGATTTAAATTTATAAAATCAAAAAAACCATTAATAATAGTTTATGGAAGAGTACATTAATTTTAGCTTCACAAAATATATCATACTCTGTTAATAATTAATTTACAATTAATTTAAAACCCAATAAGTCACGTGAAAATCCTAGAGAGCAGATTCTCTAAGATATACAAGCAAGAGAATCCTATTCCGAACCCGATACTGCGCTCAGCATGCCTAATAAAATGCACTTTGATGTCATATCAAATGATCTCTCATTTCAAAATTGATGAGCTTGCAAAACCGTATGAAATCTAAGTCAAAATTATTACGGCGAAAATAAAATTATTGACATGTATTTTATATTTTACAGAAACCGAAATTCATTTCGTAACCTGGCTTAAAATGAAAATTCTGTCTTTTTTAGCGCCAATGCAAATTATGGAGCTTTTTATCTGGGGATTAAAGCGTACATGAATTAACTTAATTATCGCGATGTCAAGTTTACTTGAGGTATTTAAAATATTCATTCCTATAGCACTTTTGAAATATTCCCGAGGATGAACAATATTTTATGGCAAGGATCATGTACACTCGGAGAAAAGCTAAAGATTTCTATCGGCAACATCTTTAATGATTTCATGCTGGCTTTGCAAAATCATATCTCAAAATCAGACAAATCCACCACAAATAATCGATCTTTCACTTATTAAATTACGATTATCGTTGAGTGTCGTAAGTATATTATCCAATCCTAAGGAAGCTTATGGATTACACTAAATCCGAAAAACAGCATTCACAAAGAAATGCACGGAGTAATCGATACGAATATATTACCGGACTTATATCTCTTTAATGATGAAACCTGCGTAATTTTAATGCAAATTTCTAAAATTAAAACTTAAAAGTCGGTAAAGACATACAACCTGCATAGAAAATAAGACCATACATTAACCAATAAAATTTAGACCCAGAACATGAATTAGATATTTACTTTATTTTCCGATTTCTACTGTCCATCCCTTTCATATGAATCATCTGAAATTGTTCTGATAAGCCCCAAATTTAGACACTTAAAACTCATAAAAAAGCAACTATTCAATCCTTCCTCAGCATTGAAATTTGTTGCATATTATTTCATAATTGTACATTTTTTACAATTGATTCTGTTTTCCGGAATCATTCCGGAAAACAGAAAGTTGATCAACGAAGGATTTCATCGATGAACTTGAAACAAACATTAAGAAGTGATATATATTGAGTAATCTACAAATGCACTGGCAGAAAAATATGAGACCGGATGAAAGAATGAAGAAACTTGCGGACTGTGTAAGATCAAGCAGATCCGTTTTCAAACCATTACAAACCTCATCCGCAAGATATGTTTTACATTTTAAACCAAATTTTTTTAAATTTAAAAAAATATTACATTGCCATTTAGAAAATAGATCGTTACTATTTACGTATTTATGAAGAGTAAATATGCGCCAGAATTTAATGTCCATCAAAATCGTTCACATAACTTCAAACTCGTTTCATATGCGTAAGTGACCATCAAATCAATTAGCAAAAAATATTTTAGGCATTCTAAAATTTACGGGACCGACTGTGCTCATGCAGTGCAAATGTGAAAGCCCGATTGTCTATTGCAGGTGCTATATTAAGGATCTGCACTATTGCAGGACTACACTTGCGATACAATATTTTCTAGCGCAGACAAAACATCTACTTATTGGACTGAGGAACTAAAGGGGTTTACGACGAAAGAATCTGATTTCCCCGAGAATCAAAACATGACCCACGTGTTTGAGGGATGACAACAGCCACATCAGAACTATGACATTTCCCAGCTTTGCATCGACATGCAATCTTGAAGTCATTTGCGCCATTCGCCGAAGGCGTTAGAGTCGGCCATGAAGCAGCGCATTGCTCGATCGTGTAAACAATTGACGATCTGGCGGCGCGACGGATTCGGGACTCAAACCCCGCCGCCCCCGAATCACCAAAACCGCCCCCTTTTAAATAAAGAAACAAACAAACATTCCCCTGGTTTCGCGCCCCGACGACGCTCGCAAAGTCCGAGGAGCGGACGGCCGGGTGTGTGGGATGACGGCTTCCTTTTCGACTCGCAGGGGGCGTCCACGCTCTCATCCTTACCTCTGTCTTTCCACCTCCTACTCCTCCTCCACCGGATCCGACACCGCCCCCTCCACCACTACCACCCCCTCCTCCTCCCCCTCCCCCCAAGCCCCCGCCCAACCCGGCTCCCAAACCCCCCACGCCGACGATATCGATGTGGTGAGGCCTCTGGTGCCTGGTTGTGGTGCCGGGGGAAGCTGAGTGCTGGGGCGTGGGGTGAGCTGGCGACGACTGCTGGTGATGGTGATGGTGCTGTTGCTGGTGTCCGTGGTGGTGGCCGTGGTGACCGTGGTGCGGGGAGTGGTGGTGGGTGCTGGCCGATGAGGTCGTCCCGTGCGAGGCGATGGACATCGAGGAGGGCGCGCAGGAGGCGGAGGG
>LYUA01000220.1:1089089-1107795 GCA_002093875.1 Calopteryx splendens | reverse complement strand
CGTGCAGGAGAGGGCCGCTGCGTGGGGAGAGGTGGAAGGGGGGGAAGGGGGGCCCCAAAATGGGAGGAGAAGAGGAAGTGTGAGGGGAAGTAAGGGAGAGGGCATTGCGGTCGGAGGCAGAAGAGAGAAAGGGAAACGGAACCGCACTGGACCACGTGATGGCAGCAAGTCATAACGTCACATGAAGTCATCGGCAAAGGGTATTAATGAATTACGCAGGGAATGCGTAAATACGCAAAGTAAAGCGAAGCCCACATAAAAACAACTCACAAACGGAAAAATATCATAATCCTTTTGGGTGGAATGCGACTAGAAACAAAAATAAAAAGGATGCAAAAAACATTTAGCTGAGAAATATATTACTTTCTCTCACAAACGTCAGTATCGAGTTTCCTTTTCTCGATAATTTATAACAATCAATTCCGCCCTTTGCTTGTTTTTTATTTGCATTAGGAAGGACCGATGACAAATATAGAATCGCATCTCAAGTCAGTCGCAAGTTTACTTTCCTGACTATCTATCTCAATCAATTCCGCTCTTAGAGGGGTTTTATATTTACATTGGGAACGACCAATAGCAAATTACCTCACGTTAAGGCAAGAGTTAATTCCAACGGGAGGCATGAGGTAGTGACACCAAAGAAATAGGTAAAAAGTTTTCACGAACCAGAGAAATGGAAGCAGAATGCGCACTGCAATGAATCTTCAAGGAATCTTATTACAAATCAAAACAGCATTGCTGCTCAATTAATGACGGTGCGCACTCGTAGAGATGAAAAACCCAAACGGCGATGTATTATTAAAATAGGAGTGGTGCCATGATTAATGGATCACTAGGCTAACAACACGAAGGTGGCTAAACCCTAAAGCCGATAGGAAATTGGAACATCCAACGCGGACAGCAACAACGCATTCCAGATTCTATGATTTTTTCGCGACACAAAAAAGAGGGATTCAGTACAACAAAGGAATCAGGGATGCAGCACAAACGCTGGTTTGCGATCGATAAGGATTATCTTAAGTCGGATGCGTGTCGTGTCTATCTAATCGCCTCTGGTTCCAGTGTTATTTCAGTTAACTTCTTCACCTAAAGAGCCAAGCTTTTAATGGAAGATTTAATGTGCTTACCAACGACAGCATACAGTGAATGGGATCCGAAAATATTTTAGTCTAGTCATTTTAAGCACAGTTTGGTACAGCATGGGCCTTCCTTTGCTGTGGAATCTAATACTCCCCTGAATACATGAGTTTCTACGCTTACTCCTAATGTCGCACAATGTTTCACCTCCCCCACATATCACTCTCATTACAAGTGCTACTAAGGTATGTGTGTGTGTATGTATGTGTATATATATATATATATATATATATGTTTATACCATACATACAATAATTTTACTTAAAAAACGCCTTCTTTGAAATGGCTTTTCACACGTTTACGCCGATCGTGAGTGATGCATAATATACTACGTACATGATGAACGTAAGGTGGGGGGTAGAAACCACTGACTGAGGAAAATAAGACCTTCGGAGAAAAAAGAGACGGTGTAAAGTAACGACAGTAGCAAGTCAAGGGGAGTAAGAGGGAGGGAAATGGGGTCTTGAATGTATCGGCCTTGGGGAGGGGGGGGGCGAGATGGGAGGTTGAGGGGACTGAACGCAGCGAGTGGTTAGGGCAACGATGCATGCTAAACGTGTTTGAATAAGGGGATACAGGGTTAAGGCTCCGTTGAAGCGGGGAAGAAAATTGATATTTGAAGGATAACGGGATGTCAAAGGGTTGGGAAGGGAGGCGTTCGTAAGAAAACGAACCCTTTTTACACGCGCCTAATCGGTCGTTTACAAAGCCACACGCTTTCTCCAAGTTTCCTCGCGGTTAGTCCTCGGAGGTGGATTTAAAAAAAATTTTCCACCCTTGGGGAGCATCAGATATTGCCGCCTCCTCCGCTCCTGGTTAGGTTTCTCTCTCTCTCTCTATCTATCTGCACCATTTTCGTTCCACTCCGACGAGGCGTTGCCGCTGGCACTGCTGACCCTTTTTACCTGTGCCCTCGCGTACCGCCTTCTAGGTTGGATGAGTCGTGGTGATAAACGATTACGACCTATCACGCGACTTCCAACCCCTATGCTTGGGGTGCTACGGCAGGGAGGAGGCACCAGAGGGCGATGGCAATGCCTCACGCAACATAATTGCGGCGTCGTAAATAAAGCCGAACCATGCAAATTTCCCCGGGAGGCCACGAAAAATACGTGCGTTCGCGGAAAAGCATAATGGCGAACTCTCGTCGTCCGTGATGCTATCCGACCGTGAAATCCTCGGCTCCACTAACGCGAATTAATAACGGATGCTGGTCACCGAAGACGAGAATACCCCACACCACATCTTTCATTTTCCTTTTAAAGATATGACCTTTAAACCTCCCCGTTTTCCTCTGTAAGCGTCCGCTCTACCAAGGGAGAACAATGAGATAAAAATTAATGATCCAGTTATCCCTCGAGTCCCAATGATTCGTCAAGGTCATGACTTTCTTTAAAATCCACTTTCTTGGTGTAAAAATAATTAAAAAGCATCTCCTCCTAAAGATAAATCTTAATTTCATCATGATAAGAACACAGAACTCCAAAACTACTCTCGGATTTGAGATACAGGGAAAAGGAACAATGTAATTAGGATCATTTCATTAAGGTAAAATTAATGGTTTTGGATTAAGCGAGTGAATGAGAAGTTTTCCTTCCGGTATACATGCGTAATTTACATTAAATTGCTACAAAAATTAGGTAGACCTATTTAAAACGAAACACTATATGCCATAACTACGGGAGGAAAAACGAGAGGAGAATTCCGAATCAGAATCAATGTATTTTTCTAGCCACCTATTTGCCAACATAAATAAATATCTGGATTAATTTCATTGCTCATCTATGAATTGATTCTTCCCATCGAATCTATTCGTAAATTAATGCAGTAGTATCACAAGGATAAGTTACTCTTGTGATCACTTGTCATCCGATACAAAATTCACGGAACTAATCCTACACATTAAAGCATAAGGGAAATCGTATATCCTAATTAATGGAAAGGTCTAGCTAGCCACTGTCGAATCGAAGGAAAAAGAGGAAGAAGTATTAGAATGTTAAAGGAAGCAAGGAAAGGGGAGAGGTTATGCTCGGATTACGATAGAGACTCAGGATGGAAAGAAGTGGAGAGACCGGCCGAAACCTAAAGAAAGACGGAAATATCAAAGAAGAAGAGACTATACATTTCTACACTCTTACACCGTTCTTTTATGCATTTCTAGCTTGCGAACGGAATAAATAGATTTCTTGGAGCAAAACACTCATGTGATGTTAAAGCAACCATAGTTGAGTTAGGAGAACGCATTGCAAACGAAAGTTTGCGTTAAATTATTTATTTTCTCGCACCAGACAAGATCCCAAAAGGACCTCCCAGACAGCCATGTGGCGAAAATAATTCCCGTACTCGAGGTTAATGTATACCACACGACCGCAGTCCAAAAGCTATCCCGCTAGTGGCGCTTCAAAAGATCTTTCCATAATGCAACAAAAGAGAAAGCTTGCGGGATGAGATTAGGGAGACAAGTGGTAAAGTGGTGCACTACGCTTGCTTCTCTCGCAAAACAAAAGTAGGGTGTGGACGATATGTACCTCTAGCTTCGCCATGATGAAAGCACTTCACAGGGAAATCGATCCCCATCGCCTCGGCGAATGAATTTCTCAGAGCCGTAAAATAGTTTTGCCCTTGGGAGGAAAATTAGAAAACCTGATGATGATGAGGCCCGTTCACGTGTGTGCTACAGGGCCAGAGTGCGATGATGTCGCATTAATCACGCACTCTCCTGAGAGACACTACGTGGAGCTCATGACTCGCTAAAGGCAAGAAACCTCTGGATGGTAACATCAACACTACTCAAGTTGGCGAGTGTTGATGGTGTCATCTAGAGGACCCTGACTAAAGGAAGGGAAGTGGGAGCATTCGCCATTCAAGGCAGCATTCGCCATAAACTACAATAACGGAAATGTTCCAGAGGATGGAGAGAGAGACGGGTGGGACAATAAATATTCCATAAAAAATGACACAGCATCCAACACAGCACACAATCCATTACACCTTCATACTTTTAGGACTAACGTGCCATTTACATAAATCTCTTGCGAAACAGTAAATAACTGACTCGAAAGAAGGAATGGTGAGAATAAGAGATTTAAAAAAAGTATATTTGAGAGAGAATTTTAAGTGGATGTTGAAAAATTACTCTTCCGAACAGCGAAAGATTGGGCATTGAATACAGTGATATATTTATTGAAAAGAATTTAGTAGCTCGTGGGAATTATAATCGTTCATTGGATAGAATTAGTGACTCTTATGAGTCCTCGGTATGTCTCCTGCGGTATCCATATGTGTTCATGCGAAACAAGTAGATCCAAGCGAAAAAAGAATAATCAGGAAATCACAAGTACTGTTTGCAGAAAAGGGACTTCATAAATATTTTGGAACTGAAATTTATTTCTTTGGTTTCACATTCGCGGTCAGGTTTAAAAAAATCTTAGGCAGTAAATAATTGATTAACTCAAGTGTGGCCCCACTCTATCCACATTTTTTCAGTCATTTTACATCAACCTTCATTCTTCTCTTCTGCAATAATTCCAAACCTAGATCTTGAAAGAACATTAGCAATACTTTTCATTTTATCGCATCGCATGGATATGTAATGAATCTCGTTCCCCTGCGCTGAACGTTTCGGAGATTATGGGTGAGTATTTTCTAACCCGAATCGTATATACTGGACGAGTTGGGTACTTCAAGTTAGATTTAACCAGAGCAAGAAAGCAAAGTTTCGTAATTAAAATCACTTCCACCATCAATAAGTTTAATTAAGCCCGATATTTCATTACATTTCCCACATATGTACGTAAAATAAAAAATGCACAGAAATGTACAAGCGTAAAAAAAATATTGCTATAAATGAGGACCACAATTCCTTCACTAACTTTTCCGACCTTTTTATAAATACCTCCACGAGAACGTGCTATTGTCAATTATGACTTTGCGACTGTAAACAATTAAAATTAATCATCAAATCATGTACTACATATTTCTTTAGAGCCTTCAGTTTCATAAATGAAGAAAGTAAATTATAATTAAGCCTCCAGTAACCTTCATGCTAAATACCCTACGTTAGAATCCTTCCAATTCAACTAACAATTGAACAAGGTAACATTGGAACCTACACGTTTACCCACACGGTATAAAGACTGCATTTGCATGATCTTTTCCAGACCACAGAATTAATAATTTTCCGAATTTGGAGGCGATAGCAATCCCATGTGGAAATGTAGAAAGTGAGTCATTAAGCAGTGTTCCTGAGGACGCTAACGTGCACTCGGGGTAAAGCACGCCGTGTTTGGAAAGAGAACTATAAATCGACGCGATCGAACGAACGTGCACCATATAAATCAGAGCAGTTTTAGGGACCGGAGTCCGGGCCATTAAGGGAGAAACACGAGCAGATGACGATAGCAGAAATGAAATACCTACTTACGGGAGATCTATCGGAATATACAAGGCGAGATCGGACTAAAGGAGGCACAGTGGGTAGCGAGGTACATGGGGAAATCGTTTCGCCCGAGGGCAATAAATATCAGCGGTTCCGGTAGAAATGACATAGGTGTGTATGAAAATAATGACCGGGCGAGATGGTAATGGAAGCAACGGTCCGAGCTCATAAAGTTACCAACCAATACATAATGACGAATGAGCACAAGCTATAAGTTTAAGAGTAACTGTACTCGTTAAAATTTCTAGCTTTCGAAACTCGATTACTAATCTATTGAAATTTTATGCCTAATGCTCGAATCAGTTAAAGAAGCTAATTAAAAGCTCCTTAAAAGAAACTAAGGAACTGTTGTTTTTGCAGTTCAAGGACTGTCCCACGAGCTCAAGACTTCAGGTTATTGCAGAATACAACTTCGATTACGACGCCGAACTGTTAGGGGAATTTGCGATCAGTACAAGAGGCTAATCTCAGCGGCATTCGATTCCTAAAATTTGGAGTCAAATCAATTTATATTGTGTATTAGCTTCCCTCTGATCTCAGATAGATTTAATGGTATTGCAATACCCTGCGAAACTTCCGAGTGAACTTGAGAAATAAAATAATATTGAAGTGTATTAATCCACGAACGAGGAAGGACGGGGAGAATTTATTTCATTGTTGTGACATTTATAAAATATAACCAGACAGTGATATAATTTTCTATTCTTATGAATGCAAACGTTTCTTTTATTTAACGCGCTAATGGCAGTAAAGTAAGTACAGTAAGCAATCTGAATACTTTTAAACTTAATGCATGAAATCTGACTATGTAGTTTTCGATAAATAATGATTACTTAATAATATTAGAGTGAAATTTTAGATAATCAATTATAATAGCGAGTTCAAGTTCCGGAAAATCCTCACGTTAACCCTTGAATGGACTGCAGTGCAAACCCACACAAAACTATTCTAGAAAATACAACTTGTATCTACTATGTATCTAGTGTCTATGGTACGCATTTATTGCATTCGCCGGCAAAAACATAAATTTTTTCAGTAATCCGGATATTGACTTGATAAGTGAAAGTAGAATTCGACTCACAATCGATGTGAGGTGGCTTGTAAAATCCACACTTCACCGAACAGGTTGGGATAGCCATTTCCTATGCTAGAATTGCCGCTTGAAAAATTTGTCCAGTGTCCAAGGAAGAGTTCAGTTTTCCAGAAAATAACGCATAAATTCACCGACAGTCTCCTACGGTTTCACGCGCTGCTGAACCCTGAAACCTCTCAGCAGCCGAACCCTCAACACGACCCGCTACCAAGCTGAACTTTGACAAAAAGATATTCTTGAGAGATAATAGTTTCGGGGGTTACTGGATGGAATTGATTCATTTTCAGAACGAGAAACGGTGACTTTGAGATTGCGCTATAAAAATTTTACATTGGAATAAAAAAAGTTAAAGTTTCTCGTTCTGAAAACTCTTCAGAACATAAAATGGCAATATTCCCAAATTTTATATTAAAATAGACTCAAAAAAAACCACAATATTCAATCCGAAGGTCTGAGAAAAGCACCTAATCCGTGCACTGTGAATCGACAAGCAGAGCAGTCTCCTTTCTTCAAAAGAGACATTTTACCACCAGTTTGTGCTTCCCATAAAAAACGCTACACAGGATCGTTTCAAAAATAGAAGGGCGTGCCTTTCAAAGTTTTAGGGAACCCTGCTCCGGGAGAAGGGAACAATGCATTTGAAGTGTATGCCTGAGCTTTTTCCCGGAATAAGGTCCACGAACCGCAGAGGTGGGCGTGCTCTAGCATATTTTTTTGCTAGTTATTATGGCCACACCAAAAATTTAGAACGAAATACATACAACAATAATACTTCAGTGATTATTTAGTTACTTCAAAACAAATTCTTTGCAAGTAATACCTTTACTTCAAACAATACCAACTAAAAAACCAGGGGTCATTCATGGATCATAAATGACGAAGGTCATAAAAATGAGAGCAGACAATAAGATAATGTTAAACAATTTGTTGCCTTAAAACGAATAGGAAAACTCATTAACACAAATGAGGATGAGTGGCACAAAAATACTGGAGTCCAGAAGCAAAAACAAAACACGCAATATCTCTAAGGCTCAAGTTTACAAAAAATGTCTCAATACCTCCTCCTCCAGGAAACTATCACCAATATCTTTGCACCCTGCTACAAACTGCTTGCGTCCTATCGCAATGAACGTTTCGCCAAACTTTTCCAATTTGCCGAGTGGCTGAACTAGAAACATTCAAAGAAAGTTTTATCGTTTGGTTCCTCCGCCTCGGCCCAGGGATTCTTCTTGCAAGAGCTACTGTAAAAATACCTGCATCAAAAGATTATCGCAGCATTCATTCATTAGCCTTCATTTCGAAAATTGGATGGCAGCAGATCTTCTCTACAAACTAATATTTTAGAGTACCTATATCACCTAATTAAGCTGTATTAAATCTTCTTCTACTATAAAATTTCTATTAAAATTTATATCACTCACTTTCCTTTTACTTAATTCCTTTCATAGTGTTCCAGATAGATAATTCATATAGCAAGTGTTTTGCACGCATAATGCATGAATCAAGAATCCTGAACAAAAAGTCGACTTTACATTTAGCAAATTTTGGCCAGAAATAAAAATAAATAAAACATAGCTAAATGATACAAGCATTTCCTTAACAAATGAGTGCCTTTTTTCTCCCCAAGTTAGTTTCATAGTCAGTCGGCATTTTCTATGACTCCCGTCCCAAGAAATCACCGAGGCATCTATCGCGGGACCTTTCGATCGATAGGTAATGGTGAAACAGCGCCCATTGTCGCATTTCTACTTCAAAGGCTTACCCTTTAGTCAAACCAAAGGCCAAGAGATGGGAAATTTGAACGCGACGGACTTATTTCCACTCGAAACACATAAATGGAAAAGGTTTCAACACTCAGGATAATAGCACACTCAAATGACGTAATCAATCACGCCATGGAAAGAAATTTACGCCGTAATTATAGCCGAGGCGAACGTTAAGTGAAAGAGGTTCTAAGGCGTTACCTTCAAAATGCATTCCAAAAAAAATTCCCGTTTATCGTAATATTCAGAGTGGCTTACATCACGCAATAATACATTTTCCCAGTGCCATTTTACCTGCATGCCTATATTGTTATAAAAAGAAATGCTTGGTAAGTCTCTATAAATTGGAGGGTTCTGGATGAAATTTTACCGTGTTTAGCCCCAACAATCAGGTGCCTATAGCTCGATCAGCGTCAAGAGAAATTGAATCAGACTTTATTCTGTTGCTTTCATCTGGAGATATTCCCTTCGTCAAATGTGCACCATAATACAAAAGAAAAATTATTAAAATGTGTTTAAAAAAATCGTGAATACAAATTGTGATATATGTGCTACAAACAACATTAGCCGAACAAATGGAAAAATTAAGATTAGAGTAAATGAACACAAAAATGTTTTGATAAATGTAGGGCGTCCTTTTGATAAACGTCTTTTGGATTGTTAACTCGCGAGTGAGTTTGACCCTCATGTTTCACAGTTGTAATGATAAGGACGTAAATTGTAATTTTTGGAAATATTCTCAATTGCGAATTGTTCAAATGATCCAATGCTTGATGACCGAACGAATTCCCTTTTTCTTCTGTTTCTCTCGCTATCTGTCAGATGAGTCACAGACCTGAAGGCACAACGTTGACAGCCTGCCCTCCCTTTTGCAGACTTTTTTTCCATACCTTCACCTCTTTCTCTTATCATGCTACCTCTACATAGTTCCTTACCAACCTCCCTCCCCCAATTAGCTACGAGTCAACTCCTGGACCTGGACAACTTGGTGCCGTACGATGAAAACGACAGTTATGTGACGAAAACATGGTCGGTGGCTAATAAATTATGGCGTGGCTAACTGCAGAGTAATCATAAATTCATTTTGCTTTGACCTGGAATCACTTAGTAGGTACTAATTAATATCAACATATCTTATGACACAGAGTTGTGCAATTGAATGAAACCTATAAGCAATGGATTGTGTGTGTTGAGAAGATGGAGAAAATAAAACGGACGAAGAGGAGATAACAAACCAAGAAGTGCTAAGCACATCGAGGGAAGAGAGGAGGATAGCGAGAGAAATTCAAAGAAAGAAGGAAATTTTGATGCAGGGAATATTGATTGAGTGGAGATGGAATATTGAAGACGATCGAGGAGAAAATGTTGGGTAAGCGAGGTACGGGGAGGAAAATTTTATGCACGTTGGGCGGTATGAAGAGGGGTCGAAAGTATGTTTTAATGAAATAAGTGATTGTGTGGGTATTTAGTTCCGTGTTAGGCAGGGCTTAGAATGGAAGCATTGAGTAGATCCCGGGAGGCATGAAGGGGAATAGAAAATATGTGGAGCTGAAAAGTGATTTGTTGTATTGCGTGGTTTTAAGGTAATTTAGTGTCGTGTTAGAAGAGTAGCACTGAGCAGTCTATTGCTCCATCGAAGACATACATTGACTGGCAGCCTAATCTAAAATACCACATGGCAAAATCCCGTTGTCCTTGAAATAGCGCGTTACTCCTTGGCTAAAAGAACGATTTCGACGAACACATATGACATCACTCCGTTTTCACCACGGCGACTTTTCCGGGGAAGCTGAATTAGACGGAGGAGAAGCGATCAATTCCGCGCCGGGGGATCAAAACCCGTGAGGGTCGGTGAGGGACACCCAAGGTCAATCCAATCCGATGAATTGGAAAGCTCACACCGGGCGTCTAGCCTCGCTTGACATCCAACGCTAATTGCCATCTGTGAGCACACAGTTGCGGAAGTTGCAACACCTATCACACCTAGTCGGAACAAGGTTTAAAAGCACGGACGCTTTGGGGGAGGGGGGGCAAAGATAAAGGGAGCAAAGAAAGGTTTTCGGGCGATGAAAGCGGAGTACTTAAATTTGCTTATCCCAGAAAATTTGTGCTGCGTGCCCTTGAGAACACTTCACCTTTCCCATACTTGAAATGAAATGACACCAAGGAGTAGAATAAAATGAAAAAATCTATACATTTTTTTATATTTGGCGCATTGTATAAAAAAATTTAACATTCCATTTTAGGCTATGAATCACTTCAGTATAAATTTCTATTTCAATTTTCAAATTGAAAGGTTTTTTTCGCCACAGAGTGACTCCTCTCCGTAGTCTTTGATTCCAACTAACGAAGTGGAACTAATCACCAATTGGTGGACAGGTATAAGAAAATCGAATTTTTTTTTCCATTTTCGCAACAATATTTATTATCAATTAAAAATGAGCACTCCGTTTCACGATCACCACAGATTTATAATGCCATTCTCAAGTGAATAACGCTTATTAATTACCGAAAAAAGATTCTGTGAAGGATTCTGAATATCGCGCTCCACAGTTTCTAATTGAAAGGAAAGGAATGGATCCGTAGTCAAAAGAGGGAGAAAAAAGAGATGCTTAACTTTACCAAAGATGCCCCCATGTTTTTACATGATTCAACGCACACATATGAAGCGCATAACGACCATTGGAGGTCTTGTGCAGATGTAAAAAAAAGCTTCGAAATGGAAAGATATTCTATTTTTGTTTATCATTTCTCCGGAACGATTTTTAGGAATTTTCTGGAGTTTCGTAAAATTAAGCTGATTTTAATCAACCCCTAAGTGTCCATTGGACAAAACTAAGACAAATTGAGGCAAGAACAGGCAAACGGGAAAACCTCTACACTGTACTCCAAGTTGGAACGCAAGCCCACCGTTCTGAACAGTGCGTTCTTCGAGCATTTGGGTTACCTTGCCCGTGTGGTTTCCTGGGATCCGACAGTTGAGATAACGCTCCGCCAAAAGCACGTTACAGAAAATATATAACGCCATGAATCCCACATACCAGCCAAAAGAGCTTAGTTTTAGCCATAGAGCACGAAACCCACCAAAACCAAATACTGCGCTTGTGCAGGTGGAGTTATCTGAAATAACCGGTTCACCCTTTTTTCCCGACAAACCTAATTACTAATGGAAATTTTTCAAAGAGAGCACATGTATTTTTCCATACTAGCCCGCATGTCTATGGATACAATGGGGAAGAGATAAATGAACTGACATTAATGGGAGCATACTGGTGCATCTCAAGGTTTGCATTAATCTTTTACAACTCATGAAATCATCAAAATTAGTGCACACTGGTGCGGGACGGGTGACCCTAAAAACACTCTCTCTAAATTTTGAAGAACATAGCGAACATTCAAACAACTATTTGTGGAGTATTCATGCATATATTATATAGAAAAGAGGAAAATGATTTTTATAGTTGCGTATTTAATAACGGTGTTATAGCGATTAGATATAATTTTAATTATTAAAATTCGGTTTCCTATTACTTTCCCGTAAAATGTGCACCTCCAATACATTTTCAATCTCCCGTCAATGTAATAATAAAATCAGCTCTGTTCGGACAAGCGCTTTCACTTTGAAGCAGGGCATGTCGGGATCTCGGCGGTTTAAAAGGATAAATTGATGTTCGGAATTGCCTCAATGAGGAATTTCATCCATTCAAAGTCCATAATAGACCAATTTTAATTATGATGTTGCCGCGAAAATCCCTCTCAACGTTCTGTGTACAAATCTCCTGGTATTATCATGGATCAATATGCCTATCACACTCCAGAGTTGCTGTGTTGCGAAGCACGGTGTTGATATGATTCGGGACGCGATTAATAGATTTGTAACACAGCGGAACATAACAGTAAAATTCAGTCTAATTTATATTAGCTGGGCGCCATCATGCTAAAGGAAAGATCAGGTAGTGGGAGATTAACACCGTGCGAAAATATGTATGTATGTGTATGTTTTTACTTTGAGATCATCATGATGACCGTTTCGGTAAAAATAATATAGGGTTTCCAAGGCATTCCGATGGGCCAGAAAACCTCTCACCAGCTAATCCTTAAGCTTTTGGTTATAATCCCAGCTGTGCCAGTTCCTCTCCATTTAGGTATGGCATTGGGTGTTTGTATCCATTCTTGTTACTTGATTTAGATTCGAATTCCATTCTAAGTAATAGTGAATTCACCCGTGGGCATTAAAGAAACCATTATTATTATTTTACATTTGTCTTGACATTTTTATTCCCTAGAATTTTTAATGATAATGTGCATTCTTTATTCAAATATTCTGCTGGCTTAATGCCTTTGAAATCGGCATTCAACTATCTCAATTTGATAGGGAAATACTGGAGTTGGCAAGGTTAAGTGACTCACCGAGAATATCAAGTTGAAATGACCGCTGTCAAATTGCTCTCTTCACTAACGGTCAGCATTAAACTTGGGTCACACACATACTAGAGGAGGAAACGTTCTCTGCCTTTCAAAAATACGCGCACGTACAGTTCGTTCTCGGAATGAATTCATTCCGTCGGCGTGAGTTCATACGGTCAGGAGCATTATGCAAGAGGCTTTGAATTAATTCTATTATCGCACATACGCCTCTGATTTTGAAAAACATGAAAAAAAACCGAGGACCTTCCATAAAGTTCTTTCCGTTTCAAAACAAAATTATGCAAATCATCTTTAGGTGCTGTTTTTTTGTTTTGTGTGAAACGTATATTTACTCATTTTTCCACATTATCACCGCCGATGTTTAAACATTTGTCGTAGCGTATCAACAATTTTTCGATTCCTCCTCGATTGTCCTTTCCTGCCAGATTCCGCAACCACTTTTTCACACTAATTTGGCGTCTTTATGGATAACATTCGTACAATAAAACCACAGCAATCAACCCGAATGTCGGTTTGGTAAGTGAGGGTAGAGCTCAACCAATACTAAGCCCAATGGCGTGTGAAAATCACGCATTACGGTAGGTCGGCCACTTCCTTTCCCTGTACCGCCTGTGATTTCCAAGGATGACCTGACACCCGAAAAATGGTACACAGATTGGGTGAAGCTTATATGTACCTAATAAACAAAACTATAACTGATACCTTATAATATGAACGAAATGTTTGAAGACCCTTAGCATGTGTCACATAGGACCCTTTGTCAGAACACTGGTCCGTGCCAATGGTATGCCTGGGTACACCCTAATACCGCCTTCGCGAAGTCCTCGCAGTGGCAAGTACTCCTGCCTGCCAACTCCTCCCCCAGTAACCAGTGTCACTAGAAAAAGGTTCTTTCGGCACTATTTGCTCCGATTATATTTACCTTATTTATCTGATGACACTCAGAGACTCCTACGGTAACAGTTTCGAATGCAAATATATTCAAACAGATAGAAATCAATTCAGTGTGAGAAATAGACAGAATGATGTTTTATAATTTTTATTGCACACCAATAAAATCTCCGTCCACGCTCAAGAGTGGATGTACGCCCGAAAATCTCGAAGCTGCGTAGCGTTTCGTAGGTTGCCTGGCAAAATACCCATTCAGGGTGACTCCAGCACTGCAGTGCACTGGTGTCAGCTTCACGAAATTCTTTATGCCGGTAAACACATTACATTTTCGGCCAGTGTGATATCGTTCCGTCTATTAAGAGATGCACCTACCTGCCTTTTCGGCCCAGTAGAAAAATTATCCATTCACAAACGGATGATAAAGATGATTAAAATGCTAAAGCGTTAATGATTTGTTTACATTGCATTTTAAAATATCTTGCACGCCCCCACCTACATCCCCTAACATGATTCCCACTGTGAGCCACGGCACTATTTGAATGCGTTCAAAAGCTTGCACATAAAATTTCTTCGTTTTAACGGTGGTATCATAATGGAGCTGTGGAATAAGTTCTATCCATAGCACAAACCCAATGGGAAAGATGGAGGAAGGATAAAAGAAAATAATCACATTAGGTTATCATTACAGGAATTCCTGCAACTGAGTAGCTTTTAAATCTATTGAAAACTGCGTTTATGGATCAAAAGTTTCGATTTTACAAGAAATCGTGGCATGCCTTCACACAAGCATTCGACTTGAAATAATGATCAAAGACACATCGAGCATAATATCTGCATCCTTTGATGAACGCTACCGTGAAATTCAATTCTTGCATTCTCTAAAATTTGATTTTTTTTATCATTATAAAAAATAGAAATTCTATATTTCTCAAAAAAAATAAAGACAACCTAGCCTAAGCAGTAAGCCTCCGCTGGAGCCTCCGCTGGAGCCTCACGTGGCCTCACGCAAGGCCATGCCTCACGCGTATTAAAGCGCCATCTCTGCGGCCACTTACTGCACTACGATGAAACGTGAGCCAACCGAAGTGCTTGGACTGGTTGGCGCTGGTAACGGGCAGCGGGAGTATTCAAAGAAGCGGATGACTCGATGATGCACTCAGTGAAGGGGCGTGGCTGTCCAGTGGGTAGACTACTGAGCTACTAACCGGAGGACCTGGGTTCGATTCCAAGTGATAACTTTAGGAACCCTCAACTTCACTCAAGCTGTGTGATTTTTCCGGTACCAGGTCATCCTGGAATATCCCAGGCGGTACAGGGAGAAGAACTGGGCCTCCTTATTACCCTGATGTGTGAATTTCACACGCCGATAGGCTTAGTATTGCGTGAACCCTACCCTCACCTATTACACCAACGGTAGGGTTGATTACTGTGGCGGTGACATTTAAGTGATTTCCGTGAGAAAAGAATGCCTAGTAGAAGGTTGTCGATCTTAAATAGTAATAGTTAAATCGTGGTGTGAAATATAATAATATAATAATGAATGAAATATAACAATATAACTGAATACACTGAAAAAATCAGATTTCGAGCCTGAGTTAAATATTAAAGTGGGAGGGCATAGACTAGAGCAGGTATAAAATTATAACTACTTAGGTAGGGTTTTGGACGATGTTGGGCAATGTGGTAAGGCTATAAGAAGAAGAATCGCATTCGGTATGGAAGCTTTTACAACGAGCAGAGAATTAATGACAAAGACCTTATGCAATGATGTAAAGAAGAGACTGGTGAAGACGTTGATATGGAGTGTAGTTTTGTNNGATGTAAAGAAGAGACTGGTGAAGACGTTGATATGGAGTGTAGTTTTGTATGGGTCGGAAACTAGGTAGTTGAGGCATGATGAAAAGCGTAGGTTGGAAGTTTTTGAGATGTTGGTATGGAGAAGGATGTAAAAGGTGAAATGGACGGAAAAAAAAGAACAAGAGGTTTTGCGCATGGTGGGGGGGACTGAAATCTTTTGGGAGGAATTCAAAGAAGGCAGGAAAAGTGGATCCAGGGCGTGCTGAGTGGCGATGGATTGTTGAAGGAAGTGGTAGAGGGGAGAATCTTGGGGAAGCGAGGGAGAGGGAGGAAACGTTTGGGCATGTTGGATGTAATGAAGTGTGGCAGGTAATAGGTTGATACCTTAAAGATATTTGAAAACTTTGAACCAACATTTCTGTTTTAACGTAAATTAATTAAGGGGTTCTTTAACACGTTTCTACATTGTTATGTCCGTTTAAGTGCTCCATCCAATTATAATAAGAAACCCCCCAGTGTTCGTTTCAGGTGATTTTAATTTATGCCACGTTTAAATTGATTAATTAGTGAAAGATTATCAGTTCTAATTGGTAAATGCGGAGACGGAACATACCTAAGAAATACATTTAAAAATACTATACTATAATAATTGGATTATTCATCCGAAGCCTTTGAATTTGATTACTAGAACGTCATATATCATGGAAATACAGTTTTGTCCACTTCGATTACGACATAATTTTCGATGACAAATCAGTATAAAACATTATATTACCATTAAGTAGCGTAGATGTACCGCAAATGACTAATATTAAATATAATGGCAATTTACACCTGCGTTTAGGCGCGTTTAAAATTTTTTACTTGGCAGATTATTTACCTATCGCATAATTTCGTGGTTACAGTAAACATACTTCATTCCAGAATAAGGCAAAAGGAAATCGTTAAAAAGTAATCACTCTGCTCAATTAGATCACATATGCGATATAACAAAAATACCAACACCAACTTGATAACTAAATTATTCACGCCACAATTTCTGTAATAGGTAATAAACTTGAGAGAAAATTTACAATACAGACATTTTTGGTTTATTGCAATGCATCAAAGAATATAATAAGGAAGGTCATGGAAACATTATGAACTACAATGCAATAAAAATCCTTAATACTCGCACAACATTTTTTTCGACTTACCTCAGTTATACTGAGTAAAAGTTTGCAATGAATTTCCGACTGCAAGTCTCATAGGTACCATTCAACATTCCATCTCAATGAGAAATAATTATTATTTTCGGACCTTGAAGACATTTGAGCGGAAGATGAATTATTAGTCAAATGGAAATTTTTAGTTTGTATAACTAATGGACTTACGGATATACAGAAAGTTATTTTGGCCTAATTGTAATAAATATCCGTAGATTACTGTTTCGGTGCCTACAATATCGCCATTTTTTATAAATAATTTTTCTAATCTCCTATAAAATTTTTGATGCCGGATTTATCCCCTACCGTTCCAGAGATCGAATATTAATTCTGGCATGTGTTTGACTGCGCGTTACCCTGTAATCATAAGTCCTCCGCCCCCCCCTCCCAAAGGGTACGAGCCAGAAACAGGCAGATAAATTAACTATTCTGGCAGCATCTGCTGCGAATGAGCCGTGGCATATATGATTCATGGCCAGGAGGGGGGATTTTCAGGCTTCCGTCCGGTTGGACGCAGAAGCCTAGACGTCTTACCGAGTACAATCCGGCTCAAGCTGTTCATCAGAAATGTGCAGGCCCACGGCATGGGATTAATGCTCTCTCTCTCTATGGCCAGAGGCACGCAAATTGCTAGGCTCCATCCGTTATAGCATTCAAGTCGTGTTTTGGAAAACACCTGTAATGCGGCATCTATACATTAGTGTTTCAAATTTGAAATGTCGATTCAAGAATAAGTTGCGTGGCTCAGAAAAAAATCGAAGGAAACAGCCTTGAGAAAATGGAACGCTATGTGCTCTTAAATCATCGATTCTTCTGGGGGCCAGTGGCCTATCATTTAACCCGCCTTAAAACGGCCATCATCAGTAATAAATGTTCATCTACCGAGTTCCTTGCTCCACCTCTTCCATTTTCTATCCTGCTTGATCTCTCCCTTTTTGATAAAGGGTAAATCTCCTCCCTGTTTTAATCCCTGTAATAACGCATTACTTCCTCCCAAATCGCCTTCAAATATTTATAGCCTTGGCATCGTCCTTGTCCCGTCAACTCCTTTTCCACCTCCCACGTCTTCTCAATCCTTCCTCCAATTCCTTCGGATTATTACTCGCGTTCATTCATCCGCTTCATCCAGAGTTCTACGTTTCTGATATTTATCCTTCCGTTAACATTCACCGTCTCGAAACATTCTTTAACATACAATAATTTGACCCTTATGAAGCTGTCAAAAGAAAGCTAAAACCGTGGATTCACCCAGTTCGAAGGCATGCCTTGCATCTCTGACGGGAGTAACCATAAAATATGATTGGTCGTTTAACACTTCACATTAGTAATTGACGTCGAATTTCAACTTTTTTGAAATGAAAGAAAGAATGAAACAGTGGGAGGGTGACATGACAGCTTTCACTTCCCATCCCATTTCGAACACGCGGAGTGTTTGGGATCCATCCGAGGAAAACTGATTCGAGAATTGAACCAAGCACGGAGAAAAGTTCACAGCTTAAAAAAAACTGCCATGAGAGAATACAAAAAATTGTTTATATAATTCTTTATACTAAACAATTATTACGTCACCTGGAATGGAAGCCCCAGGGGAGAAATCTATTTTGAGGCATCAATCGCGCGATTTCACTTGCGAAATCGAGGAAGATCGTAATAAAGATAATTAAGAATGAACAAATATAATTAGGGATTGAACGATTTTACAAGCCTAATATTACTATAAGTATAATACTACCGGTTGGGGTAGGTTTCTGATGGACACCCTCTACAATACATACCTATATGGATCAAATAATTCATATCCCAATGCACATTGGTATCGCACAGTAATGACAAAATTAGAGAGATATCCTGTCGACCCGATAAGATTCCTGGATTCGCTTTTCTCTCTCGCACAAATCGCAATCACAGCAAAAAGAGAGATACACCTACAAATTAATATACCCCCCCCCTTTCA
>LYUA01000220.1:1035984-1050498 GCA_002093875.1 Calopteryx splendens | reverse complement strand
TGAACCTCAAACCGCAGCGCCGATTGATGCCCCCCCCCCCATCTCCATCTTTCCGCCCTTCCCATCCATTCCCGGCGGGCTGAGGTTGTGACCACGATCATCTCCCCTTCTCACAAGCGAGATACCATTATGGAGGTACTTCGCCTAACGGTTACGGGGGTGGAGATCGCGAGGAGAAGAAGGCTGGGAGGTGACTCTCCGCGTCACACCCGCGCTTATGGCGAAGGCAAGAGCCCCGAGTAAGCGCCCGTGACGATCATGTCAAGCGCGATGCAGATGTGACATCATCCGAGCACGAACATTCACTCCTACGGATGACCGATGGCGAGGATGACGGTAGCGAGTTGCATAAGGCAAGCAGAAATAGATGGGATGACCGTCGACGGAAGATGATATGATAAAAAGCGCACGTCCGAACGTATAATTATTGGACACCTGGTGACGATTGATGGTTGCAATGGGAAAAGAGGATTCAAAATTATGTGTTAGGCATACTTTTCGTATCTTGCGACCACGTGAGGACCCAGGTTTTTACCGAGGGGGGATGTTCTATGATTAAGCAATGAAGTACTTGGACTCCTGCTGGTTTAATTCACAATGTATTACGAAAAATGAAATTTAGATGCTGATACAAAAAGGATGCGTACTTGACATAAAGCATGATTAAATGGCGAGAAACAGAATATTTTTCAGTGCTGGCATTTCGGTTGTCAAGTAATCGGGATTATAGCTTAGTTTCTCCGACTTCCATCACAGAAGACTCTCTCGTATGGAAGATCTAGTATTTACTCTCATAATCATAATTTTGCGAAATGATACTATTAGCGAACGTAACAAATAGATTAACCTACGGAGATACATCGTAAACCAGATAATAAACTACCGCTCGTATAGGTGAGGTGTTTAAAAAAATGGTTGGGTTTTGGTGGGTTGATTATTAATGGTAATCTACCGGTTAAGGTATGTTTCTGATGGACACACCCCCTAAAGTAGCCTGTTCTTCATTTCTTCATACTTCCTCCCTCCCTTCATTCCATCCAACATGCCTGAACTTTTCCTCCTTCTCCCACGCTTACCCAGGTGGCTTGATAGGGGTTAAAAATTAGACACACACAAATATTGATACAAGAGGTTTTCCTCTGGAAAACAATGCCGGAAGTGAGGGAGCTACATCAGATGCTATTTTAAGGGGAAACACTACGGAGGGCGATGCGCATGTAAACGCTTTAGTGGACCTCCCCGGAGATTCGCGGTGGCTCCCAGGATTCGCCGAGCTTCGGTTGAGAAAGATGAAGAGAGTAAGGTAAAATATGGTTGCAAAAATGGTCCATGGATTTCACGAAAGTGATCCTGCCTTCTGGCTTACATCTGCCCATCTGGAAAACATTCGAGACTGAATACTCGCGGTTTGTGACGCCAGCTGGACGCATTCCAATGCCTGAAATGATGACGGAGAAAACTTTAATTATTGGATACGATCCAGTTAACCTTCAACCTTCTTGATAAGACAAACTCAAAGCGATCAGAACGGTGCTGTAGATACTTTACTTCCTACGTCGGCGGCTGATTCCAATCCCGGCGGAGGCAGCTTGATAACCAAACTTGCATTCTCAGAGGATGTTTCTAATCTAAAGTTATGACTCGTTCCTCCGATTAATTGCTGAAACACGGCTCGGTTACAAGCCTTATAACTAACATGCGCCATTTATTTTATTCTACGTAATATTTACAACAAATAATAGACGCATCATTAATTGATTTGCTGGAATGCGCTAAGCATCATATTTATAGATAACTGTCTTATAATTTCGTAAAACGGTAAAATGGGTCATGCCAATAATCAATTTAAATTTTTTCGTATAGAGTAGTACCTTTGCCAACTTTTCACAATGGATATTCAAGCATTCCACGAAGTGAAGTATAAAGCTGTATATTAAGAATTTAAAAAGTTGAGAAGAGATAAAAAATACGGTGCTACAAAATAATCATGAATTTTAAATGGACAAAGCGAAAGATTCATGATGAGGGCTTTTGAAGTGTAGAGGGAATGCCAACAAGACGAAGAGGACAAATAAAATGGTAAGTTCGGATCCACAATAGGTTACAGAAGGCCTTAATGAACGGACGCAAGTAAGGGAACATTACAAAAAGAAGCCAAGGATAATTTACGATATGCAAATGATGCAAAAAGTTCGCATAAAAGTCATTAAGGAATGAAGAACCTAGTCAGGGAACGGCATAGCGTGAGGGATACTAAAAATCTATTCAAATATTGATAATTTGTGATGATAATGAATAACGTTCAACAATATTTGGTGCCAGGAAGCTTTAAAGTTACGGAATAATGCCTTCATCCCTCTCTTCCTGGCATGGGAAGTATTTAACAGTGTTAAATTACTAGTGCCCAAGTACATCACGATCATTCTTCCCTTTCGAAGGTCAAATTATCTTTTTATGATACTTTTTTTGGTGCGGTAACCATCAATTTCAGAAAACTTTCGCGACCAAAATATGTACCCCGGCGTCGAAAAAAAAACAAGTGCTCGTTAAAGGCACTGTTGGGCAAAATGAATGAGTCCGCGCCGTAATCAGTGGAAGGCCGACAACATTTCAGAACGTTGCGAATAGTGATCCTCGTCTTTACGATCGTAATGGCCTCTTAACCGGGAAAAGGAGGAAATTAAGAAGCCTCGGAGGAAAATCTTCATGCAAATAGATTCATCATGAATTCTTGAATGAAATTTGAGAAGTTAACTCATCTTAGTTCACGTATAATCATAAATTCCCACAAACCAGCATCACAGGGGGAGCACGGCAAGGATTAGTCTAGACAGAGATAGGCAGCTATCTGTGGGGGTGAGATAACATTGGTGGGAGGTGGGGAAAGTTACACTAAATAATATCAAAGTTAATTATTTATCTTATAACAGCTTATAAAACAATTATTTTTATGAGCTCTCAACGGTGAGATACAATGTTTGTGAGACCAAATCATAAAATACCCAACTTTCTCAAAAATTGAGTTTAAAATCCTGAAAGTAGTTCATGAAAATATTATTTCCGATCATCGGTTACTTCCTGTTCGGAAGAACTGGCATTAGGGATCGGGGATACCTCAATCAAAGGAGCATACAAATAGCAATCTATACTGTACTTATTTCAATAAATTGCATAATTTTGGTAATGGGCATTCGCATTTGATCATTTAACGGGAACGATACACAGAATATTGTTTCTAAACTGATGCACCTGACCAAAATTTCAAGAAAATCACATAGAACAAGATAAAAATAAATAATTAAAAAAAACACTTCTGCGCAAAAAAAACGAGCGTAAAAGACAAAGTATAAAAATATTAAACACACGGCAGCGCAACAAAAACCAACGTAAGAGACGAAAACAATGTGTGAGAGTGAAGGACTATGCGTTATTGAGTGATAGTAATAGGTGAATTACGTCTCTCAATAACAACACAGCAAACTAAACAAAGAGGAATATAATGTTCTTCAACTGAAATTTTCATCGCAGTTGGGGACCCTGTAATTATAGAAATAAATATACACATATAAAGTATAGCAATTGAAGAAACACTAAAAATGTATGTGCGTCTTTTTTGTGTGTTCTCTACATTTTACAATTTTTATTCTTTGTATCACCGCTCTCCAACGTTTTCTCCCAGTGCGTGTGTGTATGTAAGTGTATATATATGTGTGTGTATGTATATACCCCTATATATATATACACACACACATGCACATTAAAAACTTGGCATCTGCGATCCGATAACAAGAGATGACTAATGCCAGTGGGCCGATATTTCGTCACACTAAAGGCTGACGGATCACACGAGACCGGATCCAGTTTCGACTATGAACAACTTATCCCACAGCTCTTCCCAATTCAAATACCTCGCTGGATATAGTACAACTCGGTTTTTCGCTCTTTTTTTGAACAGAAAATCCTGTCGAATTTCAGGAAAAACTCAATAATTGCGATTAAGGGTGGAAAAATAATTATTCAGTATCGATTTCCCCTCGGGAAACTTAATTCAATAGAAAAAACTATTTTCAAAACCGATGATAATCTTTTGCTCAATTTTTTCAGCAACAAACTTCAAATTTCAAAATGTTCACTATTTAAAACTAAACTTTTTTCAGCGGGTAATTCAATTCCATACACTACAGCGCTACGCTGCTATTATTAACTAAACAGAACGAACTTGAGTGTAATCATAGTGCATACCTATGTTAAATGGCCAGAAGAAGGGAAAATGGAATTCCATTCGTAATTAAGCCACATTTGCATCAACCTCTCCTGACGAAAGTGAGATTAACCTGAAGACATTTGAAGAATGCAGTCCGCAATCCAGCCAATTTACGTAAACGTCTCCACCCGCGATACAAAACGGGATGAAATAGCTGCGGTGCGCGCGACAAACGGAGAGGTCGCCCCGGGAATGAGGGAAAGGATAATGCCTCCGAAGGCCAGGGCAAAATTTTGGGAAACGCTGCGGCGGAAAATGAGATGACATAGCTGCGGTATGTATAGTAAATCAGGGGAGGGAGAGGGAAAGGGAAAGAATGGGAGAGTAGGGGAGAGGGTTGAAAGAGAGAGGGAGATGGGAACGGAATATAGCCAGGCGTAGGGCAGGCTAGACCGCAACTAGATGGCCTCGTTGTGGTTCATTTAATTTTAACTGGATCAAGTGTGGTTCGCGGGACAGTGAATAACAGGTTGGCGACCTGAAACCAGGCTCTCCAATGCATGGCTCCGATAAACTCTATTACATGAATAGAAAGAGAAAACCTGGGGGGGAGAGAAAGAGGAGTGGGGAGGGTCTGCGAATTGGCCCCGCGTGCACGGGCGTGAGTGGTTATTTTTGTTTCTCTATTGTGCGTTCTGCCTCGCGGTGACGTTAAGAAAACGTGACTTTCATACTTGCTTGGAGAAAAGCATTGGAGCCCCATAAATGGGGCTGAACTTCAGATTTCAAGTCTACACTGGTATACACATTATAATAAATGAATCGCAGATATGTTGGCGAACCCAGAAATGGAGATGCCATCGTGGGATGTGCAGCGACAAATGTCGACTGAAGTGAGCACTAACCAATACGAATATTCTCTTATCTTGACTGTCTTTCCTCTCAACTCTGAAAAACTGTTTCAGTGGACTCAACCAGTACTTAAACTGATAACAAAGTCAATGACTCAGTAAAACTATAGAAAGGTTGGGTTTACGAGTTTCCTCTGTTGGGTAAGAGCTTATCAGTCTTAAGAACTTTCACCGGGGGTCGGTTTCAAGTAAACCTAAATCTGCCCACATGCATGCATGAGCCTAGGCGAAAACCCACGGCGAAACGCAAACGAGTCACGAGAGTGATTTTTACCACAGCACTAAGCCTGTGCGAGATTCCTTTTCCAACATTTCATTTGGTAATCCATCGGTTAGGGTAAGCTCCTGATGGACACACGACCTCAACCCTTCAATAACCCTTTCTCCACTTCCGCATATTTCCTGCCATCCTTCATTCCATCCAACATGCCAAATCTTTTCTTCCCTGTACCTCGCCAGCACAATATTCTCCCATCTATATCAATGTCTTCAACAATCCATCACCACTCAGTACGTCCTGCATCCACTTTTACTACCTTCTTCGAATTTCTCTCAATATCCTTCTCCCCTCCCCCACCATTCCCAAAATCTCTTCGTTCTTTTTTTTTCCTTCCATTTCACTTTTTCCACCCTTCTCCACACCCACATTTCAAAAGCCTCCAACCTAAACGTGTCAACTTCCCTCAACGAACAACCTTTTCCAATATCGACCAAATATATTTTTGAAAAATGGAGGTCATGACGAAATTTCAACCGTCGGACGATTAAGTACGTCGATTGATATAGACGATAAATGTAATTTTTTTCGATAATACCATACCTATGAAGTATGACGTATTTCGCTAGTGGCGCTTGCGTGTAAATCGGCTCTACAGATTTTCTTGAGTTCATCTGGGGGAGGCGAGGATACAAAACGTTCACCCGAGTCCTGCACGATTCTATGGCATGTCGCCGCAAAAGCGAAGTACAACGCAATGCCAAAGAGACCGTAAATTTTCCCTCAGCCACGCTCGCCGGTTAATTCTACCCCCTCCCTTTTGGTGAAACGGCAAATTCAATTCACAGGGACAAGTCCCGTTTGTGTACCCCGTGCGGAAACATTCAAGCCACGCTGCCCATCTCCGAATGAAGTTTCTCAACTTTTTGGCCTCGTAAATCCCACCAGAGCATGCAGCTGCGCCCTCGACGAACAGTTAACGTTGCAGGATTGCGTTGCCTTTTCCGTTCATAGATAATTCAACCCTGCAGCAGAATGCGGTCTACGACGATAATAACCAACTGAAATGCATTCCAACTGCGAGATAGCCGACAAAAACAGCGACCAAAATTGATTATTTCCATTATCGTTTGTATTTTTATATCGGCATGAGTTTTTAAGTAACTGATTGCTACTGTCTCTCAATAATTCCTCGGAATCATTCTCTCTAATTCAATGCATGTACAACGTAACAGAGTTATGTTTTAAATTTAAGCATAAAGTATTTGGGGCTAAAAAAATGTTTTATCATAATGTGTGATTTAAAGGTTTTTACAGCCATGCTTGGCGGGCACGGAAAAGTAGGCGCTTTGCTCCTTTGCTCCCTCCAAAACCTAACTTGACTGGTAGAGTACTTTGAATTATTATTATTACTAATTGAAGCAATGCTTTTTTCCTTAAAAAATATAATATCTTTTTAGGACTAATACCGATAGCAGCATCGATCATATGATTGAGTCCATATACGAATATATTTCAAAGCCCAAATAACAATACCACTTTATCGAGCGATATAGGATAGTGACCACGTTATCGTTACATCGCCTTCAAAATTAATTTTTTTTTAAACAAAACGTTTGGCAAAAAATTACTTCAAACAATTTGCATGCTTGCAACTTTTAGGTTCTAACATCAAATCTAATTTACCGTCGAGTATCGATAGTTCTGAGTTCCTTCTCAATAAGTCTCACGGAGTGTGTCTGGGCAGCTCTTGGCCTCTTTTAAATATTCCCCTGTAATCGAACGAGCTGCTAATCGTTAATTGTACAGCCACAGGGAGAGCGAAAAAAAATTGCCGAAAACAATTGAGAAATGTGCTGCGTCATTTTATCTAGTATTTGTAGGCCCTCCGACCTTCCCACTTAGTTGTCACGTGTTGTTATGGATGCGAAAAAATATCGCCCCACCCACCTCACTTTCGTTATTTGGCCGTAAAATGAAAATTATTATTATTCGTATCAAGATAAAAGTAACAGGTGGCGGTGCTATTTCTTATAATTTTTGCACAGAAGAACTATGAATAAACATTAAACCAGTACAGCAGTTAATGTGAAATTAAAAGTTTGGGCATGATTTTGTATTGCAATACCGTTAGAAACTTACAGCATATCCTGAGGAGTGGATACGGTGAAAAGCACCAGTAACACTTAAGAGCATCGTTAGTTCGAAAAATTAAAGGATAAAGAGAATAATTCCTTCAATTTTATCTGCCCGAAGAAATTCGCTGACAGGAAACTGTTTTATTCCGATCCGAAGCCATTCCAGTGACATATGTTTATAACTATAAAATACGCAACAACTTATTATTACATGCTTCACGTATGATCCTCAAAAACTAGCTATATTGTTTAACTGACTCTTTTGTTCACGAGCCCAACCATAGGGGGTTATTTACACTGGATGAAAGAAGGTGGGATGGTAGCTTCCAGGAAGTTGGCATGGAGAAAAATGCTTAAAAGTAAGCTTAATAGAGATAGATATAAACGTAGTGTTAGGTAGGGCGAAGAAAGAAAAGAAGCTTCTGGGATTCACTCGAAGAAGACAGGAAAATTGGTTAAATGCTTCGAGGCCGTGGGATGTTGAAGTCTTATACGGAGGGAGAAAGTTACGTAACCAGGAAAGGGAGAAGAGAGGATGCTCGACATGAAGGGCAAACGTTGCGGAAAGTGGAATAAAACGTTAGAGAGCTAAACATTATAAAACGGTATGTTTCCTAAGCCCATAAGTGTCTCACAAGTCTAAGAGTAAGTACAATGGTGCACTAGGACCATACAAAGTGTTACATAGACAAAGTAAGACTACTTAAAATAATCGTACCCCGAGTGACGTGTTGCTTGCTGCACTGTTACCTAAGAAGAGAGTAAAAACCACTGCGCCTAGCGAAAACGATCCAGTGATAACAGTTTGGGAGCTAATTAAAGGGATACAATGCATAATGCAAACATTTATTTTTAATCCTGTGTAATCACATTATACTTTTCCACTTTAGTTTTATTTTGATGTAGTATAACCAGATTTCACCGTGGTCAAGAGGCATATCAAATGGACTTCCATCATATCAAACCTGAAGCAGATAAATAACGTTATTGAAAATTTCTAGCGCGAAATTAATATATATCTGTAACCTCGAGTCTAATCACTAAGCATTCGTATTTCCAGAACGAACCGTGAATTCATCACCCTGAAAAGAATCACTTCCGTCACCTACACCGCGAATCGCAGCTGCTACTAAAATTTCGCGTCGTCCGTGGGTGGCGAAATATGGAACTCCGTTTTGGCCAACTCGGCGATTTCAGATGACGCCAGTCTCTGTCGTCATGGGGATTGGTAGATCAGCGGAGGCAGCGTGGTGTCCGAAGAGGAGGAGGGGATTCAACAGTGGGCACATGAGATTAAGTGGCGGCAGACATCGTCGAAATTCAAAGTATGACCTCTCCCGTCGGGCAGATGAGGTAGGAAGGTAGGTAGAATTCGAAAACCAACAACAAAATTCAAGGGTGTTGAAGTTGCAACTGAGCCGCTAATTTCCTCAAGAAAACTACTCGAGGACAAGATAAAATTTAATGAAATCAAATCACAGTAATCAACACGAATGTCGGTTTGGTAGGTGAGGGTAGAGGTCACCCAGTACTAACCCCAACGGTGTGTGATATTCACACATTAGGGTAGGGTGGCCAGTTCCTTTCCCTGTACCGCCTGTGATTTTCCAGGATGACCTGGTACCCGACAAATGGTACGCAGCTTGAGTGAAACTGAGGGTGCCAAGAGACGTCACCCGGAATCGAACCTGGGCTCTCCGGTTAGCAGCTCAGCGCTCTACCCACTGGACTACCACGCCCCATTTAATGAAATATTTTTATTTATTATTATTTTTTTCACAAATTTTATCATCCCACATCATTAGGCATCGTTATATCTTTCTAGCTATAGAGTATTTATTAGTTCCCGTTTGTCGAATGTTAAGTGGTTTAGGAGATATTAAATGTTTTACATGGTGAGCCGCACAGTTCGTGACTATAACATTACGAACCGCGTGCGGCAATTCAAATATACCGATTGTGAAAAGATGCGGAATGCTAATAACAATAATAATCAATGTCATTGGTGTACTAGAACCCCCTGCCACACGCCCCCTCGCGGCGGCTTGCAGGGTAATGTGTTGATGTGGGGGATTGAAAACCGTGGGCGACTTCGAAACGGCAGTTTTCAAGATTTTGAAATAATTTTTGAGCATACATCCTATCTTTCAAAAAATGTTCCGCTAACTACTCTAGTCTGGGAATTTGGTGCGGAGCACCGCGCGGAGAATGACCGTAGGTACCGCGAAAGCCTGTCATCACGAACGCCAAAGTGACCCCCCACCCTAAGTGTACCGTAATTTAAGACGATTTACACCAAAAACGATGGATGGATTCTGTCAATCTGTGACAGCCAACCGACGTGCTCCTTTTCAGCCGCTTGCAAGGTGATCTCTCATTTTTCAACGCCCGCTCTGCTGCATCCATTCGATGGAAATAGGAAAGTATTTACTCCAATAAGAAAGTTTGATATCGACAAAAAAACTGCCTTGGGTCATTGTGTACGAAAAATCATGCAGGGCGGTACGTAAAGGAGCCCAACTCGCGGTATCATTTACTCATAGGTAATTATAACCACTCAAAGCACCAGAGGAGAGACCGCAAATTTCCAGTCCCCAGCAGGAGTAGGACGTGTTCCAATCCGTACCCAAGGTGACTCATATCACTGCAGAGACATTCATGAGCCCTGACTTTTGTTTCACTGTCAATAGCAAAAGACCTTTTACTAGGGCTATACTTTGTTTTATAATTTCCTTAAAATGCCTATTTCTATTTAGAGTGACCAAGTTCCATGAAAAAACACCGCGTCAAATCAATTAAGAACGCACTGAATGAAGCGCAAGTAATTGCACACTACATCCAGCTTCTGAGTGCACGGCGTGGGGACACTGAACACGGTAGGGAAAAGATCGAGGGCGGCTAAAAAGAGCTTTGCCTCCCCTTACCATCGTAACTGGATTGCCCACCCCTCCGACCCCCAACCTGTGGAGTCGACAAACCGGAAGTCTCACACGAGCGGCCGAGTGTGACCGGATTGGTAATGAAGGCGTCTGATGTGAACATAATGACTGTGCACCATAGTAAAATAGTAAATACGCATGGAAGGATCAAATGCGCTCAAATATTATGCGGCGAATTAAACGATCCCGCCATAAAATGTTTTAAATGACTGTAATTCACGGGGAGCTTGTCACGCTATGCGAGGTCGACAAAATATGCAAAGGTGAATGGACTATCCAAATTGCCCATCCTCAAAATAAAAATATTTAACGTTGCGATGCTCAAAGTAAATTAATCTCTACATTAGGCACACATAAAGACTCGCTACAACGGAAAGTGCACAATACAGTTTTCGTTTATTTGATCAAAGACAGTATTCCTGAATATAATCGATATACGGGGCAAGGGTTAAAACTCACAAATAAAAAAATGTTACATTTTTATAAATAATATTTCCATTGTGTTATACCAACTTGTGACCACGAAAATATAATTGAAAAAGTTTCTTGGATTTTTAGCACATTATTGTATTTTCTTCTCGGAGAGGAACTCTGGCAGCATCACTGACAGAAGTTAAATTTAGGTAGTTAATCCTCCATTACTCTCTAAAGCATTAGCTGAGTTGAGAAAGATAGTATGAAGTTTTGATAGGCTTAGGATAGAGATTTAACCAAATTCTTTCCGCCATAATCGAAAGCTTCAGAAACTCTTGAGATGTATGAGAAACCCGTATCAAGACAATTTTTAAGAGTCTACATAATTGCTTCCTCATGATTATTTTACGCCAATTAATGTCAGATGTAATGCATCCAGCAAAGCTTAAGGGTAATGAACGATAAAATTGCCTTCGTCCATTTGTGGTGAACTGATTAATACGTGCAAGAAAATCCCCTGGCGTGGTTGTCCAGTGGGTAGAGCACCGGGTTTCTGATCAAAGGATCCGGATTCGATTCCACGTGGACACCATCAGCATCACCCAACCTGTGTGATATTTCGTGCACTAGGTCATCCTGGGAAACCGCAGGCGGCACAAGGAAAGGAACTGGCTTTCCTATCCTGATGTGTGAATTTCACACGTCGTTGAGCTTAGTAATGAGTGATCTCTACCCACGCCTATCAAACCAATCTTCAAATTGATTATTGCGGCTGTTAAGGAAAGCCCAGCGGAATCTGTGATTTCCAGTGATAACGCGGCCGAGAACCTGAGAGAGAACCTTTGCGCTAAATTAATATCCCCTTAGCAATATAATTTATGTTTCTTATGATAGCACACTGGTTTCAATAATAAAGACTAAGAGGCGATATGTCCAGTGGCCGCATCCTTCAAAACTGCAAGCATCATTGGGTTAAAAGCTGATATAAACGTACACGTGGACTCTTTTAAGGTGAGTCATCATGAAACTGGGATGCAGTTTATTGCGCGCGAAAATATTTACTTGTAATAAACCGTAATCCCGAGGGAAACTTTTACTCGTTAAAGATATGCAAACTTTTTGAGAAACTCTCGCGCCGACATTTTCGACGAGCCCAACGTGATCCGGGGTCATCAGCCTCTGGGTGACCTTATGGAGCGACGTTTGCTGCATTGCAATGCGCTCGCTTTGGCATGCGAGACCCGTACACGCGAAGTGTCTTCGAAACGAAAGCGAAAAGCGTGAAGTCCTGACTGTCTCACTTTGGAATATTTTGATTCGAGACGCATATTTCAATAAATCTTATGATCATGAATACCTCGATCGTGAACATTTGATTTTCAGAAGCGCACTTCCAGAAGTTAAATTGTACGTGCTGAAGTGGGAAAGTGTGCAGTCCCTGCGGAGGTTAAAGTAAATGAATAACACAAGAGTCGGCATAAAATTAGTAGACTGAGGTTGCTAACCCGCATATTTTATTCGTGTTTCTAATTTTCTCTTCTCTTATCTGGGACCTTCCACGCTGTTTGTCCATTTTATTACCTTCCTCCTTTTTCGCCGGCGTAATATTAAGCATTTACCCCGCTACAAATCTTTCGGACTGGTTGCTGGGTTCTTGCGTGCGCACACATCTATATGGGATTGCTATTTATATGCTTCTGCATGAGTCGGCACAGAAGCTGACGTCAGGGTGCCGGCCGTAAAAAGCGGGGGAGGAGGAGGAAATGAAAGAGAAACTGGAGTGAGAAGAAAAGAGGAGGGTAAGGGCCAATGAGAGATGAAAACAATGAGGGCTAAATTTACTCTTATCTTAGATTAACAGTTGTGTTTCCGCCTGCTTCCGTTGTGGCCACGAGCTTAGCTATGAGTAAACAACTCTGCAAGCAAGTCTGTGCAACAATCAATTGTTTCCCTATCCCTCAATGTAGCCTTAGTAGATCTGGACGCACACTGGTCTCCCGATAGCCAAATCGAACTCGCTTGACTGAACTTTTCGCACCAAGTATGTTTTAGTTTTGGGTGTTCGACCTTCGGCATGTCATTAGAACCCATGGTTATGAAGTACCTAACCCTTCGTTGGATTCTACTTTATCGTAGTATTTTTTTTACTTTAATCCAAGGGTAAAGGTCAGGTGTCACTGAGTGGATGTGCATAAGAATAAAATGCTTCCACGTAGACTTTCACCATAGAATAATCATGCATGCGGAACATTATCGGGCATTTGTATTCCAAGGAAATCTCGGTTTTCGACGGTCCCTCCCTGAAAATTAGAATACAACCTTCGAAGCTACAGAGACGAGATGTTTTTCACGCACGAGGCGATCGTAACGATTGAAACAACAACGAAATCTGGGTCTGTCTGTAATGAAAATATATTTCAGCCCACACAGGTTTAAATGTTCGTGGTTGATCACAAATTCTCGATGTGCATTCACTGAGAGAGCTGACTAATGGAAATTAGCAAACATAGTTCATACTTTTTCACACATACGAGTATACTGGGTTACGAATCTTCAACTCTCATAAACATCAACGCCGTTTAAAATCCCGCGGGCTGTAGTTATTTACATGCAACGGGAATATTCTCTAGCCAATTCATGTCATGAACAATATATGGAAGCATATTCGAGGAACTAATCCAACATGCCAAAACCCTTTTTCCCGTGTCTCTTTCCATTGGTGCTCGCACCCGCTACCACACGCCGCGCCGTTGATTATACGTGCAGCTGTGGTTGTATCTCTTGTGAGCTAACTTCATGATTTTCATTTATGTTGTCCCCTTCATTTTTAGTCACATACTTTCATGAAATTTATTATTCTTGATTAATTTAACTGAACATTTTGGATTCATAAATCCAACGAAAGTAGCAATACGAAAAACCTGAAGAACTCAAATATTTGTGATCCATCAGAAACATTGGGTTCAAACAACATACTAAAAACTTCGTTTTTTATCAATATTTGGTAATTTTAAACCATTTACTGACAGATCATATTTGTTGGGCCAAGAAATTCTTCCAGTGCCGTACAACCAAATTGGGAGATTGTGTTCACAAAGTATGCAATAAGCCCACGGATCGAATCCTGCATTAAATTAGCATATAAATTCCATAAAATCGAGGACTTTTTAAGGAAATAACACCATGTTCATCTAAAAGAACAATGTCTTTATAAAAAACTGTGCATACTTTAAATTATAAGTCGTACACTATTTTTGATTTCAGATAGGTGCGGCCTGGGTGCGATTTTTCCGCAGAGAACTCCCGATAAAATACGTCAACAATAACTTTAATTCGCCTAAACATTTTTGGGAAAGCCCTAAAAATGAAATTAATTTTTTGACATGCTCTTTACATTACACACCAGAGGGTAAACCGTCCGTCGGGGAGCTCATAAAAATTCCACAGTAGACAAGTATTCGTCCTTTGAACGCTTTCACATGTACAGATGGAAATAAATTAACGGTTGGAACATCCATAAAATTTTACGCGAAAAAAATAGGAAACCACTCCGTCTATATCCATACGGGTGAGAGAACTGGCCAATCCCACGATTCTCGCTAGTGAAATCAACCGAAGACATACATCACGTGGCATTGGCGCCCATTCTACTGTCCGCGTTCAATACTGTTGAGTCAATGACAGGGGGGAT
>LYUA01000220.1:1015545-1029007 GCA_002093875.1 Calopteryx splendens | reverse complement strand
ATAAACGCAGAGACACTTAAAACAGGACACTCACAAAGTAAAGCTTGGGTACATATTTATATATTAATGTATCTTCTACCCCGTGGATCTAACCGCGGTCATAAATGACATCACGACGTTGCTGATAGTGTGCGCCCTAAAAATAGCCCCGCGCAAACTACCTCCCGCCACAACACCCGAGAATTTTTTCGCCAGCGTCGGTCCGATCGCATTGAAATTATTCCAGTCGTGGGGCACTCACGTGACATACTGGTTTGCCTTCCGGACAAAGGAATGACGCACTCCATCGTGATACTTTCCACGCCATGCGGCAAGTACACATATGACGGCATGACGGATAAATTTTAATATTCAACATTTAGTTCAATGTGTGTGGTACGTATAGTACGGACGCCCTTTTCCGATGTCCACGTTCGTCTGCCAAACATGAATCAGAACACGTTTTAACCTTGCTCCAAGAAGCAGTTCTCATAAAGACATTCTAAATATAATTCACATATCTAGAGCCATAGAGGGTTACGAAAGATTCTTTGTATAGGATAACGCATCGTCTTATGAGTCTACTACATACATCTGTCGGTGGGTATATCCTAAAAACTATCCAAAAATTATGAGCAAGATCATCACCAATGGAAATGGAATATTTTGGATTCGATTATGATGGGAAATTTTCGATCGCTGATGTTACACATTTATTGCCCCAGGTAATACCAGTGCGTAAGTTATATTTCTTGAATTTAGAATCAATGATTCTTAATTGCTTCAATGCATTAATACATAATTATAAAACTAATTAGGCCACGAAATGGCGGAGCCCAAGCGGTTAAAGAGCAGTTCATGAATGATTCAAAGTATTGAAGTTACATTTTTTATTATTTATTTTAATAATTTATCTATTCATTTGCAGCAATAATTTATTTCATAGGTTGTAATTTTATTTTTTTAAACACGAAACTCACTCTCTGATTTTTCAACTGCAAGTCGAATGAAATAATTTACGAACGCATGCCCACTAAATTGCTCCGAATATTTGCAAGTGACAGAGCTTAGTTGTGCCACCAGAGTTGCAAATGGCGGGCCATTCTCACCGATTATGAATCAAAAGTAAATTCGTAGCAAAATCATCATCCGCTCCGCTGACACTTGAGAAAAAGCTTTATCTGCTCGCCGCCACACCTCACACCCAGCGAAATGCATTTAATAGCACTGGTACTCTCATTACGGAAAGGCCCTTACGGATACTTTCCTTGATTATTTCCCTGCAGAGCACCCAGAAAGCATGACTAAAAAATTAATAACGGTCCGAGAACTTATCCAACCCCACTTTACGGTGTGCAGGAAGCGACTCCCCGTTCTTCAAGATACGGCCGCGGCGTAATTATACGCGATATCATCTCCCTCGACCTTATATTCATCTCAGCGTGCATCGTGGAGGATCTCATTCGTCTCCGGTTGCTTTCGTGCTCGGTTTCTCGGATCTGAGGAGAGTTCACTTCCATGAATGAGAGAGAATTTCATGTTCAAAGCTCTCTCTAAGTTTTGGAAGGACCAGCGCATCCGAACCCTCACCCTCACCTACCAAACCGACCTTCGGGGTGATTACTGCGGTTGGTTATTGCTTGGGCGCAAAACTATTAAGAGCCTCACAGCGTAGATTTATGCATCCATGTGACCACGACGCATCACGAAATTTATTTCAAACACATCCTTAAACGAACCTTTAAATTAGTCTTATTAGGATATTGAAGAGTAGAGTGTTTCAGGGAGCAAACGAGCAAGACAGCCAGACACTTTTTAATATTCCCTGTTTGCTCGAGTTTAGGCCTTTCATTTCGGTCGCGGGAAATATTCAATTTCGAAACGCTCAGAAATAGCATGAATATTGGAAAACACCGATTTTCTGCCCAAAGCAATTATTTCCGCAACCCCGATCAAAAGACCGACTCACGCAGAAAAAAGTGGACTAAAATTTATCGAGTAGCCCCGATTTTCAGTCACCTGCAATGATCAAAGGGAAAAAAATAAAGACCCGTAAACATCGAATGAAATGTGGACATGAAAGACTGCACGTGAAAGAAAAACATTTCGTCGAGTATGAAATTCATTGAAAAAACGATAAATACAAGCAATGGAAATTATCGCCAAAAAATCATCAAAAATACATAGGAAGGTAACCGGATAGAGATTCGCATTTAGTAGAAAAATCAATTAATGGGTTGGAAAATATATATGCATACCCTTCACGCCGTTCTCTTTCGAAGTAGATTAAGTCGAAAATCCCTCATGGTAAATATATACATGTATACTTATAGACGGCGCTTCCTCGACGCTTGTAACACCCGTTAGCTCAGTATTGTCTCAACCAGAAAACCACCTTAAACATTTAAGGACGGCAACTTAAAAAAAAGTCATAAACCTTACAGGAGCACTTGGCTGTTAGAAGTAATGTACAATATTATTACCAATTGGGATATTTACTTTCTCTTTGGAAGATTACTTGGAAAACCTAATTGTGAAACTGCATGAGACTCCCTCAGCCAAAATACAGAACAGCGACAAAAATGCAACATACCACGATACACTTCTTGGAGCTCAATAGAGGATCTTTATGTCATCAAAACAAGTGGAGTGTCATGACAAGGCATAGACTTTTTCCAGTTTTTTCAGGTCGGGAAATACTGAGCACGAGGGGATTGTTTTAATTAAATAGGTTCAAGGCTAACGTAAATATCTCGCGATCGGATAAAATTCAACGAATACTCTCGTGTAATGTTTTCGGAAATATCACACACTTACTCATCAAAAGATCATTTAATTCGGAACAGATATCGCACGACAAAACTGAATGGAATAGAATGGGTATGTCAACCTTGCGAACCACAAAAACTGTCTTTTTATAAACACCGAGTACTTCCGGATCGGCGGTATGGTAGTCAAGTAAGTTGAACGTTAGGCTACTGACTAGAGGGGTTTCAGGTTCAAACCTGGTTGATGCCTCTGATAACCCCGCGGCTGAAACCAAACTGTGATTTTCTGTCTACCTGAACTTAACTAAATAGGAAACCGTAAGCGGCACATAGAAAGGACCAGTCATTTCTTACACTGAATGTGTGAATCCCTCATACCTTTGAGATTAGCGCGAGGAGAGCTCTACTCTCACCTATCAAACCGATACTAGAGTTGAAGACGGTGATTTTGTATCATTCCGAACATTTTAGCCAATCAATGAAATCTCTCTCCATTGAACGTTTATTATGTAGGTGATTCATAAAGTGAAAAAATAAAAATTCGCAATATTTCAACTGAATTATATCTTATCACATAAAACAATTAGTTCAAAAAAAAACAAAGGGATGGAGCACCAAATTCCCTGAACGTAGGCATCCCGTCGAGCAGACGATCACTTTACTTCGACGGTCCCCTGGCCACTCCCACGCGGCGCAAAACCTTCACAGTGGATCACAAAACTTGCTTAAAATCCCAAAACCGTGAACTTGATCACTACGGCAATTAATCACTGCGTTTTTCTGACTGTAGCTCATTTCGCATCTCCGAAGGAAGAACGTCGTGTCTCATTCTCCATAAATTTTCATAAGGGCTTACAGTAAGATTAAATATAATTTGTTGATCAGTAAAATAATACCTTGATCTCTGGAATTAAAACTTAAGCGAATTAGTGAGGTATTGTAAATATTTAGTCATAATATTATCCTCGTCATACTTCAACCAATAAACTCGTGTAACTTTTTATCGACCTCACAAAATAATTTTCCTTTACTTACGGTGTTATCGATTTTAGCGAGATTTGGCCTGGCATGTAGACTGCGAAGGTACTTCGTCTGAGCTTACTATTTCGAATTCCAATTCGGCGCATTTTAATACGGAAAATTAGAAAAAATCAACATCTTAAAAATAGGGCTAGGGAACAGCCTAACCTAAAACCACATAAACCGGTAGAGAACATTACTAACTCAGCGCATGTCTGCGTACACTTACAAATACCTATGCGTATATCCAGACGAATTGCTGAATAATGCATCAGGTAGTGTATTTATCAATAATGAATCATTTCACTCCTGTCGATGTTTGCCAGTCAAGAGCCAATAGATAGTGGATTCCTGCTTTCAGATTACCACGCCCACAGGTTTTTCCGCTCGAATGAAACACTAAATCTTTTCGAAATCCAAAACAATGTGAAGGCAATGAACTTGGAGGACTAAGAATAACTTATGGAAATCACCCATTTTCTGGCACTCCTCTTTTTTCTTGTAAAAGAAAAAATAAAACTGCCTATATACACACACCTGTACCATTCAAGGGAGGGAGAGGGTTTTAACACCCAAAGCTTACCACCAGCTGAACCAAAATAGACCGGGTTATCATACGTCTAAAATGCGCCAATGCAATTCATTCCAAAATAACAGGTTGATGGTAAACTAAGTAAGTGGGCAATATTTTTTTCCAAGGGAACTGCTAAACGTGTTTCAAATTCGATGAGGCTGATACCAAATAGATGCCATGGAGTGCAGATGATGGCAACATAAAACAAATTACGAATTCAGCTGCAAAGATCGATGTCGGACTGAGTGATGAACTTTGAAATACATCGAAATCTAAAAGCAAAGAAAGATCAACAAACAGAAGAAATTTTCGGGACGTTGAAGACGATGCCAAACGAGCAAAAGAATAAAGCAGTCGGCAATTTAGTAACAACACAGAATAGTAGAAGAGGTAAAGACACAATGGTACACCACAAGGGGAAAGAAACATGAATTGGATAGGGGCCAAAATTAATTCATAAGTATTAAATGTAATACAGGAAACATATTATGAGAAATGTTTAAGAGGAGTAATATCAAAGCGAAAATACTTGAAAATGAGATAGATAAACGTCTTTATTCGGGCGAAATTGAGAGCATAAGGTCCTTTCTTCTACTTAACCCTTCGCCAAAGTGCATAAACATAATAAAAATAATAAGAATAAAAGGAAAGATAAAACAATGTTTGTGGAAAAACTAAATAAATGGAAATGTGCATATATGGAAAAAAAGATAATCAAAGAAATAAACAAAAGATGTAATTTTGTGGGAAAAACCTAAGGAGTTCAGGCATGTAAAACCCACGCAGGAAAACACCCCCCAAGGAGGGATTTGTGAAAAACCTAGGAAAACCCTACAAGATAGTGAAAAATAAAGACAGTACAATAAATACATATTAAAAGTATGCATACATACATAATTAGAGACATAATAAGATATCAGATGGTTTAAAGCAACATGAGGAGCTATGAGGTCAGCAGGACATTAAATGGAATAAGGAAGAAAGGAGGGTCGCCCATTCGAAGGAAATAGGAAGAATGACGGTCCGCAGGCATCAATCTTAGAATTAAAAAAACGAATGAATGAACCTCTTTGTCTACTTGGTGAATAAAGATAAATGGCCACCGACAATGAAAACCCCGATAGTCTCATGAACTTCGACTGACAAAGGATTATGTGAAGTTGCCGTGTTATGACGTAATGTTTCGCGAAGAGGATAATAGAGTTTAGAGCGACAGCGGATAAACCAAACATGTTTAGCGAAACGCAGGCGATGATTGCGCATTCCCCGACGACAATAGTGAAGCATTCTGATATAGTAAATCGATCTGGATCTAAATATGTGGCAAACCTCGGTGAGCTCGTCCACCAACCTCCGTCATGGTGTCACTCAAATGCTCGCCGCAGCGGAGAGGTTAGGAACCCCTGGTCTTGCGAGATGAAACGCTACCCGATAGGCCGTGTGGCCGCGCAGACCTAAAGGAGGTTGAAAACTGTTGCCATGGTGAAATAAGGGATTGGGACTGTCACACGCGACAGGTAGGTTACCCCCCCAGTGATTCACCACCACGGGTGGTGACTCCATGCAGGTACTGGAGCATGCCCAGCGAGCCTATGCATCGAGGTGTAGGACGCGGCGGGAAAGGATGGGTAGACGAGGTCATCCCATAGAACCCGCAAAGAATACTCTTTCGGCCATTTATTACGAGCTTTTACCCTCCCACAAAAGAACCGGAAACTCTCCAGGGATAGTCCCAGATGTGGAGGTTGGAGCGAATGTGATTGCAGCACACGTGAAAAAAAAAACCCGTCGGAAAGCGACTTGATCCGAAACTGGTTCATTGCGGAGTGCAAGGGGGAGCGGATGGAGGAGAGGGATGAACGGTTCATGCATGAGAATGGTGACGAAAACAACACAAGGCGTGCAAATAAAACCGCTGGGGGCAAGTGGCATGCGTGGAAGAAGAAGGGCACGGGAAAAAAAGAAGGCACATGCTAATTCATAGAAATTTGTAGATATATGAATTAAGGCTTTGCGAGCGTCTCCAAAGTATTGGATATAATATGAACAATAAAAGGAGCGAAATCTCTACCAACTGTGGGTCTCTTATTTGCGCTGGAATCGTGAAAATCCTTCCGTAATTTAGTTTCCGAAACTGTTTTCAAACTTTTACATTAAGCGTATAAAAACGAACAAATCTTAACCGAATATACCCTCCCTGCTACCACTACAGAACTGCTGTAGACTGAGAAGTTTGAGAGACAGAAGTTTCTGCTGTGCTGAGACTTTCATCGACTCCACGAACTATTTTGGTGGGACCAATGATGCTCCTGGAAGCGTTACCCTGATAGATCGAAGGTTAGGAGCCAGACGAAAGGTATACCACTCAGGGTCTGTTTCTCATTCAGACGGCGGCAAAGGAGTTCAAAGGAGAAAGAGACCTCAACGGGGTAGCCATTAATGCGATCGTGTCACATCAAGGACACTATTGAGGAAGGCAAAATGGAAACTGCCTCAATAGCCTTCTCATGAATATTTTAATGGGTAAAACAAATAGCAATTTCAGGTATCGTAGATAATCTAATTCTAACCGTTAGGACTTCTGATAATATTCATTATAATAAAAAGTTAACCTTACCAACAAATTTGTCCCTATTTTTAGGATCTTAATCCATCATAAAAATTCCTTTGTTTCGGCTTGCCCGTCTGCCCACGTGCGTCAGATATCATGTACCGGAAGAGATAAAGACGTGGAACAGAATCTTCGTGGAACGCCAAACTTCCTTATTAGTCCTTTGTTGCCATTCTTTTGAAACTTTAGATAACTTGGAAGTTAAAGGGTTAGAATAGAATAAGTAGTACCTCGAAAATATTGGCGTTTCTTAGAGTCGTCAAGAACAACTGATATTATGGAAAGGCGGAAACCGAGACCATATACATGTGAATAATTTATTTTTATTAGTAGTAGTCTATCGCTAAAGGTAAGTTTTTGATAAACTAAAAATGAGTACTACTGTGACAAAACACAGCTACACCTCGGCAAACAAGACACTAAAAGTGTAGCATCATACACTATTAAACCAATCTTTAACTCCGAAATACATTCTGCCTCCCTCCATTCCATCCAATATGCCTAATCTTTTCATTCCCCAACCTCGCTTACACAACATCCTCCCGTATCACAATCTCCAAAAATACTTTGCCAATCGATGTGTTCTCTTCTACCATTGAATTTCTCCCAAAAATCTTCCCTCTTCCTCTACCATGTTTATCTCTTCTTCAATGAGAAAATTTTTTATTTTTAAAATTATGAGTTTGAGAAATTTTCTTTTCGAAAATAATAGTAATAAATTTCGTTTTGCTTTTCTCTCAATCATTTCTTTAAACCACAATTCGAATTCGGAAACTGAATATAATTAAGGTGTGCAGTTTTCTCTCATCTGTAACATCAATTAAATTTTCTTCAATTTTATTTCCTCTGTAAGCTTACGAAAACTCCCGTCAATGGAATCATAACTATAATTTACCATTCTTGGGTACAAATTACCAAATAATACTTCTACAGGAGATTTTTTTTAAATAAGACCAGTTTAGACCAAAAATTCCCATTGAATATAGTGTGTGAGCCGTTAAGAAAAGGGGAATGAGCTTCCAAATGGTGGCAAAACCAACATTCGTGATTAAAATAACAAAGGAAATAGTTATATATATATAGACCGTGACCGTGGAAAACCCGACCGCTCCTCCTTCCTTGAAATCATAACTTCAGTCATTTCTTCAGAAAATCCTTTCTTTGACAACAATAAAACCTTTAGTAGACTAATCACACAGAAGGCACCTCATCATTTATTTCACAATAAATACCACTAAGTGTACGGCGGTCTCACTAACTGATGAATTAATATCGAGTCAGGAGGTCGTTTTCTAGAAGTCAGCATTCTGAATGCATTAGTTAAGAGGAATGGAATGTTCCACGCAACTTATTGTTAGCGACAAAGCGCTTATTTTTCTCTTGGGGTGCGCCATATGCTAGCTAGGCTCCCGACGTACCATATCAGGATAGTATTTAGGCTACCTAAGAACTAACGGATTTACCCAGCATCTCCAAACCAAAGGCAGACTTGAACCCACGACCCTTGACATAGCAGGCGGGTAATTCACCCACCAGGCTAGCCCGGCCACCATTCCTCCGCAGTTTGAAGGCGACCGCATGTTTGGTACCGCATTGCTGCCTGTTAAACATTTCCAAAGACAACCTCCTAAAATGAGTGCGTGGTCGCTATTTTTCCCGAGAAGGCGACAATTGGCCTTCAAAACGCGCCTCCACTCATTATCACCCTGATTCGTCAACACTAACTGAATTGGTGCATGATTCGCGATTCTAAGGCAAGTGCCCATCGATTGTCTCTTCTCCGGCACATGGTATTATGACTCCGTAAACACCGCTGTCAATTTGAGTTACCCAACCCAAGGTAAACCATCGAATGAGACGGCGACAGGCATGAATTAATTAAATCCTCTAATTTAAACTCATCCGCTTTCCTCTCAGACCATGTTTCGGTGCCTTATAACTTTAAGTTTGGTATCAACGACTTTTCTTATATTTTCTTTGGGTCTTTCCTCCGACTTTTTGTTTTCTCCTTACCTCATTGAGTAGTGTTATTCCTTTACTGAATGCCTGGTGTGAACTCACCCCCTGCCACACATTCAGGCGGTGACTTGCACGGTACTATGAAGATATAGATACCTACATAGATAATTAACTGCAGACCCGCAAATGAATGAAGACAAACGTTGCCTTCATTTCCTATTTACCTTCATTCACTGCTGCAATGCAAGTGAATGGGGGAATGATTTTCTTCAACCTGCGAGAAACTACAGTTTAAATTAAATTCGCAGTCTGTGTAAGTCATCACTTTCACTCATATAGAGATATTTTTTCACGAAGCACTAAAAGTTTCAGCGCAGGATGTCGAGTGGTATATTGAACCACACGACTACCCGGGAACAGGCTAACTGCCACGGACCTAGCCATAATTAAATTAAGCCAAATTTCGGAGTTTATGATAAATCCCTTCGCCCTGTATACACTACCCCGTCCATACCGATTAATTTACAGTGCTTATGTACAGTTTCTCCAAAATCATGTTTCGACATTTTCAACGTAACGAACTGAACGAATTTTAATTAGATGAAATACAAGTGGCGAATCTTAGACACATACGGGGCCTAAGTGTTCCTTCTAGTCATTAATCGATTTTAATTAATCGAAGATATCTGTGGGAATTTCTAACTCTAATGGAGAGGTAGGTCACAGTGAGGTTACTTCATCAAAACTTTCTGATTTTTTTATTTCCACAGAAAAAAATGCATTTATAGGCAGCATTTAAAGACAAAAATCGCAGAAACGCATTTTAAAATGAGAAACACGCATATTATCACAATTTCAGTTTATAAATCCAGTCTCTTGAGAAAACTGCTAAGGTTTATTCCAAATAACATTTTTTTGGTATTTCTCTGTGCCAAATAATGGGGACGTAGGAAAGTGAAAGAAAATGCATAAATTAAAGTATGCAACGAAACCAACGGAACAGAAAGAAAATGAGAGTATCATATGAATACTAGTAATCGCTTAAGCAGAGTTGGCAAACGATTGGGGAGGTTATTTTCCATTTATGGTTATCATGTTTTCCCACTAGGTCCACTTCAGGCGTTGAATAACCGCTTTCACTTGAGAGACTTTGACGTTCGCCGCGACAAGTCTTCTTTCTGCATTACAAAACTTCAACATGACGTCATTCCGTCTATCAAGCTTTATTTATACTCGCGTAGGTAATGTCTCACACAGATGTAAGCAGTGATGTCACTATCCAATTTAGATATACCTACCACTGATGACCTTTTTGCTGGATGGTCGTTCGATGACAGCATACAAGGTTATTTTATAGAATTCTTACTTACATCACGGAAGAACGTGTTTTATCCCCAAGTTCCACGTGTAACTGAATTTATCAAAATCAACTCCGTGCTGGCACAATATCTGACAAAACACAGGAACGCAATCCTTAAAAAAGCAAACTATAGTCGCTCAAAAACGATTCTATGGTTTACCGCCGAATCTAGAATGGTTTGGCAGAGGAGAATGAGATTATCACCCACGGAGAAGACTAGAGTTTCACGGCCGAAGTTAAAGCAGTGATCATGAACCATATCAAACTCGGAATTAAAGAGAAAAATCACAAATTTTTACTAATGCTTCGCACAATTATTCGATAGAGTTAGTTCGTTTAAAATAAACAGCCCATGATGCGGTAATTGCCTTTGAAGTGGTAAAAGAAGGAATAATTTCAACAGTGGATTTTCGCTACAATTACCGTGAATAAATCGGAACTCGAACGATCATATTCATAACTATGTTCTTATCCGAAAATGTTTTGTAACGTTTACTCGGGCGCGCCACTTGTAATGGGCGCAAATCTGAGGTCATCATTCTGGAATGCAAATGTGTATCATATAACTTCATGCTCAGGAAAGTATGGCGCCAGTTTGGTAGCCCAAAACTGGTTTCCTGGTGGGTTATAACCTCAGTGGTGGCTGCAGCATTGGTTCCTGGATTGTACAGGAAAAATATTTTCGTTGCTCGTTAAAGTTGGGAATATTTGAAAGGAAGTCGGTGAAAACCGTGATAACCGAAAAAACTCGGTTGTTTCAAGTCAATTTCCCCCTCTGCAATGAAAATAACCAATGCATGAATCCACACACCTGGGGATTATATACATTACCTTAGTGTTATCTAGTGACTCCACATAACCTGTTACACAAAATTGCTCTTGGAAGGCATCTCAAACATCCAAAAACTGATGAAAATTTCATAGGAATTCAGTCTATTCCCTGCGAGGATAATCATTTTTCTCAAAACGCTGTTTTTTTCTGCCGGCACGTCGAATTCTTTATCCTTCCCACCATTGATGACCTCGAAAACGGACATTTGCGGGAAAAAAACGTAGACATTAATCTGCATCGGCAAGGTCGCAATAATCCCTCGGGACGAGGCCGGGTCAATCCCGCCCTTTTCCCAATGCTCTCTCCCCCTTCAGTCGGCAGCGGCACGAGATGGGACGAGCCGGGAGACCCGGGCAACTCCACCGGTATAGTCGACCGCGGCGGCAAAGTGATGTCTCGCGGGAAGCAGCCGAGCGAGGAGGAAAAGATAGAAAGAGAGAGAGAGAGGGAGGCGGCGAGCGACGACGCACGCCCCCCAAACGCCCCCACTTCCCTCCCCCTCCGCCCCCCCAGTCTGCCCTGCCCCTCCCCGGCCCACAAACGAGGAACGCGCGTGAGAGAGATCGGGAAAGGAAAACACAAGAGAGAAAAAAAGGGAGACGGAGGAAAGCTAGCTTAGAAGGAAACCAACGTTCCGCCCACCTGTTTGCCGGTGTCTCTCGGGAGCGTATCCGCGTTGCCGTTGACGACCGGAGCCAATCCCTGGGTAATGGTCCCGAGATCCGACACTTTCTTCATGACCTCCTCTTCGAACCCCGTTCCATCGGTTGGCGGGACGGGAAACTCATCTTCGTCCCCGTCCCGCGCTAGGGCATCACCTTCGACCGGCATGTCTTGTTAGAAAAAAAGCACACTACACCAACGAAACTAGCACCTTGAAACAGAATGAAAATAACACCACACAGCCACCCAGGCGACGGGACCTAACGTTTTTAACTATTTAACAAGCACGAGCAAATATGGCGGATGCCGCCACTGTTACTATGGGGACCGAGTAAACAAGCACCTCTTTCCACCAGCTACAACTGGGGGAAGGAATAATTCAACTTCAGATGGAGGACAATACCAAAGAGGCAGCACTTATTTGGGAAAAAACAAACGCCTCGGTTCACTGAGTTCTCTTTCCGTCGAGCTCACGGGATATGCAAAACAAAACACTAGCAGGCACAAGCACGGCACACCTTCCCACTTGACTACGAGTCCTTTTTGCAAAGGAAACGACCGAATATTTCCCACTTCGGCAACGCGTCGCCAGTACACTTCCACGCTGACTCCACCGGAGGTCTCACTGTTGCGGGAGGTGGCTCCGGTTTGTGAGGTTTTCTCTCTCCGTTACTCACTCGCACACACTCCTCACACTACCTCACTCTCCCTCTTCCACCATTCCCTCCGGCCGGCTCCCCTCTTCCCGCTTCAACTCTCCCTCTCCGCTGAGTCCCTCCCCTCCAAGCTACCCACTCCCCTCCCTCCCGGCCACAGCAGCTGCCCCTTAACCGCCGGCTGCCATCACACACAGCTCACCTACCCTCGCCGTATTCCGGACTACGGAGGCCCCGCGGAGACGACCGCGCAAGTCAAACGAGTACTTTATCTATGCACGTATAATGTTGAGCGATTTTCACGCACCGCACAAAACTCGGCAACGATCGATTGGTCACAGACGGTCTTTGGAATTCATAATATCTCCCACACGTGATGATAGCGGTGTGGAACGGTCGACGCGTTTAGGAAGGGCGCTGTGAATGATGCGCTTCCTTGATTCGTTGATTCAATCCGTTCAACCGTGGTCAATTTCCAGTCCAGCCAATCCGCGGGCGGCAGGAAAAAAAACACTCGCACAGCCGTGCGCAATTATTTGAAAAGGAGGTGACAGATAAAATGTCTAAATATTCGTCTTGGTTCCCTTAAATCGGGAAACCATGCATGCATCAAAAAGAAGAACAATATAACTTTTCTATTAATAGTTGTTAATAACTTGAACTGGTAAACGTTCATTAAATTTCTTTATGAGGTATTACTCAGAAAAACTTAAAGTTCTGGTTCAATGGGTGACTCCAAAACAATTATTTTTCATGCTGCCAATGAAACTTCCTCATTTTTACGTATAACCTGATCAGCTAGCTCCCGTTTCTCAAACCTACAAGCCAATTTTCCAGCCCTCTAAAGAGAATCGTAACTATAAAGTAGAACATTCTACTATATTAATCTCTTGAGGTTAGGTCAATTGTTCAAACAAATTGTCAATTGTCAATAATTGATCTTACCTCAAGAGATTAATAAAAGTGAATTATTGAGGTCGATATGATGAACGCCGACTAGAACATTCTAGCCCACATGTTCCCTGGAAAAAAAATAAATA
>LYUA01000220.1:997200-1014175 GCA_002093875.1 Calopteryx splendens | reverse complement strand
TATATATATATATATATATATATATACGATAAGGCCTGGAATATTTTTATTTTCTTTAGAAGATACTGCAGGAGTAAACTACGATTGACTTGTAACTTTGAATACGGATCCCAGAGATTAATCTGAGCTATTTGCTGGTATGAGAGTGCTATTTCGTTTTCGTTTTTGGTGCAGTTTTAGGTGACAATGCAGCGACTACTATAAAATAGGAAAGGTGGTGTCTTACCAGCAGCCTTGAGAACATGGGGGCATGGAGTCAGAGATCAAGTACTGAATATGCGCAATCACGACTGAGTTCACCTTAATGTTATAAGATCCCATTTGAGTAGGGGAAAATGTGAGAGTCAAATCTCGCCTTACCAAGTCCGTAGTCACAATTCGTATTCACATCTCTTGATCCTAAAAATGATACATTCATTAAAGCTGATTATTAATTGCCATTTATGAATAAAATTGGTGGAAAACGACCATCTGGAAAGGGTCAGTTTTAAATGCTCGTTGAGAAATTCTGCTTTCTACAAGTCACGAGGTACTCATAGAAACTTTTCACCGAGATTATTAGCTCACGATCAAGGAAATGGTATTGTTCTTCATATTGCCTAAATATTTTTTACGATCATTTACATTTCATCACGATTCTTTCTGCTTCAGGGAATTTCATGTACTAACATTAAAAAGACAAAGATATGATAATTGGCCAGCTTTTTTTATTAATTCAACAATCAAGCATCCATATACATTTTTACATGATCAGACATAACTATTGACTATCATTTGAGCATACAAAATGCACAAGCCATTATTCACTCGACAAAGAAATGTGATGCGGAATATTATAATGAAAGAAGCACCATAGTGGCTGAACATTTCTAGAATTCCACATGAATGTTTTACATACAAATGCTAGGTAGGTACTGGTTTCTTGCGGAAAAATGGCTTCTCCGGGGCTCAAATCTCAACCACAATTGTTCCAAATCTGGAGTGCTGGTCAAAGGACCTACGCAGCGTAGAAACTCCCATCGACTTTCCGTCCATACCCACCAGCTGTTCGTGACATGTGATGGGAACTTAAGTTCAAACGGACAGCGTGAGGGCTCCTTCTTTCTTTTACGCCTCCAATAACGACCTCACGGCTGACGTGCGTTGATGGAGGGAGTTGATCCTCTTCGGTTTCTCCTACCTCCCTGAAAAACAAAAATATTCCATTTTCATGAAAACCCGATTTTTATAATTTCCTAAACTTGTCATGACGAACCAATGGATATCGATCGATCATGCTGCTTTGTTTCCTGTGAGACGATGACATGAGCCGTCACCATTGCTTGAAAGGGAAAAGAACAGGTTAGTCACACACACACGCGGGCTGAGTTGACTTATTTCGGCTCTTATTCGATTCTATTTTATCAGTTCTAGCACGAATATCATTAAACATTGGCGTACATCGGGGGGGGAGGGGTTGGCCAATCCCTATCACCCGTTACAAATATACATATTTTTAAATCAAGGCTAAGTTTCATTTTGCTGATTAGCAAGGGAAAGCGATATTTTTGTACGGCGTCTTTTATGTTTTCAGAATTTCGTAATTTATTTCAACCCGCGCCAGATTTCCAGGGTGCGTGACCTCTTTAAATCCACTAGAGAGGGGAGATTCATTAGCAAATATAATGAAAAAATTAATTACACCCCCGATACCTAAGACGTGTAATTATTTGTCTTGCAAAAATGTAAAAATGCTATACTTGACATACTTAATAACCCTACTTCATGAGAATGCAAGTACTTCTTATATTTAAGTTATCGTTGGGGACATTTTCATCACCGATGGATTTGGTAGGATAAATTATGCATCAGTTGTTAATTCCCGAATTAAAAAAAATAGTATGCTTTAATCCTACAGTGAGACCCTTATTCCACCGCTCTCTTCAAATTTCATATTATTTTTATATTTTAATGTGAAATATTGGAGACGCTATGGAATTTTTTTTGTCCAGAGATACGTTTAGAAAAAGCAAAACTCTAACTCCAATTCAGAATTGAAGTGAAGTATTTTTGTATTAAGTATTTTTATCCTTACTTTGTTCCGGGAAGTATTTCAATGTCGCACCTCCCACCCCATTTTTCCTCCATTGCGCCACCGTTTTCAGTTACCATTGAGAACTGGGATGCGAATAACGACGGATATGAATCCAAAATCGGCTTAAAATATCTCCCCACCACTCGATTGTCACTTCCCATATCGTTCGAGCACATTGATAACTCGTACGCTGAATTTTTCCAGCGTACGCAAAACTGGAAAACTCAAACACAAAACTGGAAACAAATATGGATGTGCCCCCGTATCCGCGGTTTATTGAAGCCAAAATATTGAAAAATAAATAAATTAAATACATTCAAGAGGAAATGATAAACTGAAAAAGAGGGATTAAATATACAGTTAAGTTTGCAGTACAGTATTAGTGCTTCATTAAATTTGATCATGCCTTCATCAATTCGTGATCAATCTTTACTCTGCATAGTTTATCTTTACCTTGAATATGTATGTTACGTCGTCGTATAACGTATTACCATTGTCGATTAGTGAGTAGTAGGTACTCCTTGGAAAAGTATTTTGAAGAGAAAATGAGGATCATTGAAATATATTTACGGTTGCTCTAGATTCTCCTTCTGGCGGTATATTTCCTCATCGGCTGGAAAAAGATAGGTGGCATGGTCGTAAACGGAGCTAAGTGTGAAGTCCAGTGCATCCCCTCCACCCTTCTTCCGCTGACGAAGTTGGGAGTGCTGCGAAGCACTGTTGATTGTGTGATGCTGGTGGAGCCTCTCCCATGGAGATAACTTCCTCCCCCAATGAGGGTCGTACTCCGAACCAACGCTTACAACCTGTCGAGAGAAAGAGGTTATCCTAAGTGATTGAGCAACGTGATTTCTAAATTCGTAAGACATTCCGCGAACTCTATAGTGGCGTTAAGAGCTATAAAAAAAATGGTACGATAGTATCATCATCAGTATTTCAATCTGGCAGCAGCTCTCCATTCTTCCCTTCACTACGAAGGATTAAAAAGTGCAATTTTTCACAATTTTTTTGTTTAAAGAACGACTTAGGTTTCGATGTGATAAATCATCATCATGTATCACATAGAAACCTAGGTCGTTCTTTTAAATAAAAAAAATTGTGAAAAATTGCACTTATTAATCCTTCGTAATGTTCAAATTTCCCTCTATCTCGCCCGAGTCTTTATTCCATCCACTACGCCCCTCTTTATTTGGTCTATGTAATCAGACCGTTGGCCTTCATCGCGTGACCTTCTCTTTTCTATTTTCTCTTCCATCATATTCTTAACAAACCCATTACGTCTCATGGTCTCGACCAATCTGGTTCTCCCTTTCCTTATAGTGCTCCATTTGCCTTCCCCCCCACCCCCCAACCTTCTGTTCGCTTCCTCGTTCCACACCTTTATCTCTCCATTTGATCTTCGGCATTCGCCTCCAGCTTTAGAGGGCTTGCTTCCATTCTTCTCACGTCTGCTCTCCAAACGGTCCATATCTAATGTCCACAGAGTGCTACATTCCACACCTATACTTGTACCTATCTCTTCCCGCAGAAAGGTAGACGCGTATTTTTTGGGCTTGGTCGGTTGATATTATCGATCAATAATATGAGTCGCGAAAATCACCCAGTTCAGCTTCAATCGGCTCCACACAAATGGGTGTTCGATTGATCAGGGTTGTTCCGTGACATTTAAGGAACTTTGTACAAAGTCATCTGAGGCGCCAAAAGCTGCCATTGCGGAAAACTGGTTGTTCGATGTACAGATAAATTGGGATGGACCTATTTGTGTGGGCGCAGGATGAAGCAAAGACCACCTTGGGATTTGAAGAGCGCCCTCTTTTGTCAAGGCGTCCACATGAAGTGCGTCACCTGTACAAGCGTGCGTGGCTGGAAATGTACCTAGAAGAATTGTCATCTGCGAATTATTTCAACGAAATGCACCTTTGCCAAACAAGCACTCACTTTTTTCTTCATTAAGTATTTCGCGATTTTTTCCGATGAAAGGATTAAAATGTCAATGCCTCGATGCTGCGTTAACTTACTTTCGTTTACGTCAGTGAGAAAGTGCGTGCGAAAGATATGCATTAAAATTCGCTATCCCGGCTTGTTTTACTTTCAAAACTCATAGTGAATAAGTTCATTGGCTTTCATAGTGGTATCTTTTATGCAATAAGGAAGTTAGAAATAAATTTCATGTTAACGATGATCCTTTGGAATTCGTTTTTGTCAACACGAAATTATAGAATGCAAAAAATTTGCTCTGGGACCGTTTACGGAATTAAAAGAACACAAAGAGAGCTGTTAAAACGAGCTTCAATTGTTCATCCATTAAATAAAACGAATTTTGTACCTTTCCACTAGCGAACTTTCGTTTCTGGAAACGTACAAAATTCTTTTTATTTAATGGATATCCGACACTTCCACGAAGTCACGCCTGGAAATACTAAATTTGAGCTTAAATTGCTTAATCGTGTATTGGTGTTCAATGATTGACGTCCATTGAGCTTTTATTGTAATGGTATTCATTACGATTTTTACTTATTAAATGTTACATCTTTAAAGTAATAGCACTCAAAAGCGGTTATAAACGCCAAGGAAAAGTTGAAGTATTAAAAAAAGTATTCATCATTGGCATTTCACTTGAAATAAATATTAAAGAATATTACGAAGATTCCGACAGCAAAAGCGGCTCTGGTCTGAGGAAAGGCATTGCCTACTGATTCGAACGCTTAATAGATAAGAGGAGGAAAAGATACTGGTACGTTGGTATGGAATGCACCGATCAAATAATAGGAAAGAAAAAATCACGTTAGACGGTTGCACTCGTCTTCCGATAGTGACAATCAGTGATTCTCCAAAGGAACAGTTGAAATAAAACCGAAATTTATGGAGCCATTCTTTGGGTCACATCGTTTTGGATCTAAAATTATATATTTTTTAAATTTTGTGTCTAATGAAACAGAATGATTCAATTGAATGTGGCAGAAACCGTATATGTGGGCTCATTGGGTGGCAGATTCATGTCAGATGATGCAGTCTCTTTTGTAAAGATGCAGTTTCTCTCGTAAGAATAAATTCCATAGATTTGGACGACATTGCGTGGAATTTTAACATTAAATAGGAATGAAATAATACAATTTTCCACAGATATAGTTTTACTAGCGACCAAGTTTTCAATGTGACGGATCAGGTGGATGATGATGGTGAATCACATTGAAACCTAGGTCGTGAGAGCAACTATATTTGTGGAAAATTGCATTATTTCATTCCTATTTTAAAAAATATATCTCGTATGTGTTGCAAGGAACAGAAAAAAGAGCTATTCGGTGCAGTACATGTTCACTTGAAGTTCATTAATGTGAAGGAACATTTTTCTAAATCGACAAATGTCATTGAAGCACCCTACCGTTCCGTTTATTTATACATTCGTCGTTCTTTCATTGACACCCAAATTTGTTTCTTATGTCGTTTCTGTCGCTGTTGTTGGCTCACATAACAGTCATAGAAACATGACTCAATATGTGGGTCTTCGATGAACCGTTTCCTTATGCCCTAAATAGCAGCTATTATTTGGCTTCAATAGCAGTTTCTGTCGAAAGAGGGCCCTCACCATGCTTGAAATACTGCTCTATCTCCCTCTTGCTCAAATGCTTGCATGGTGTACGTTCGGTCGTTCCTGAAATCCTAACAGCTAACTAGGCGCAAGTTTCTTGATTCGCAGGATCAGAGTACGATTTCGAAGTAACGGCCCGATCGATCCCTCGACATTATCGTTAAACTCAAACGCATTGCTCGTATCATCACGTTAAATATTTTTTTAATTTGATGCTCCGGAGAAGAAAGAAAGACCTACAGAAATTCCTGATGAACTTAATCAGGGAGATTCAGAGAATGTTCAAGCCAAAGTTGACTCTTAGGAAATATTATTCGATAGCTAACCCATAAGTCGCGCATTTGGGTCCCGCCCAGGGGATGGATTTTTGGTTGTCTTTCAGTTGTTTTCCCTGTTGTGTTTAGAACGAAAAATTGTCATAATCGGAGGGCTCGAATATCCTTTACGAATGATGTCCTTGAGAACAATCTTTTTTCAGGTTCGTCTACGAAATATCCACCACAGATTTAGGCACGGACGGAAATCCTCACCGGATATCTTCGCTTCCCTCAACTCGTATATTTTTATCCACGAAACAACATCGCGAGACTGAACCTGAAGGCGAGAATTTACATTAGATTTGTCAGTGTTCACGTCTCCAAATGAAAGTCTGGAATACCTAGGCCCGGGTGCTAACAGATTACGGTGTCCGTATCAGACGCATCCCATCTTCGTAACTCCACCGCATAGTCATGACCCAGAACCATAACCAATAAAAGCCACCCTGGCCTTAAGGGAGCACACCCCAGCGCCATAATTGCCACTAATTGATCTGACGCCGAAGGGTAAACCGCATTGAAAGTGACCTGCCACCACACCTCTGAACCCGTTGAGCCTTGCTCATCCTTAACTCCGCCTATTAATTTTTTTTATCTCCCAACGGACCGAAAATCTTACCTTAGTGAATCACAAAAATACTTTTAAAAAAACAAAGCACTTCAAAAAGAATTTCCCACCAAAAATTATTGAATACGAACTATGGTTCACATGATAGGTGGTTTAACACATCTTTGTTATTTTAATGACTGCATTTTCAATGCTATAATCCTTGTTTAACATTGATCACATTCATGTAAGCTTTTTCAGGTCCTACGACGCCAAGGTCTCATCACACCCTAACATTGTCTATAGATTGAATAATAGAGCGCCAGGGAATTTATTCACTATAAAGGGCATTTTTGGAATTTTCTGAGTAATAGTATTTATATTTTTCTTCTTTCTCCATCATTCCCCTGAGAAATTTGCATCGACATCGAAAACAGTGGATATATAAATGAGGAAATATAGAAAGAGGGAGACTAAAATAACGGCTTTTATTATGCCAACAGAAATGTCAATATATGGCAACACAGCCATGATTACGGCGGAATCCTTACGACCTACTGATTGGCCGGATAGCAACCCGGAATGACAGCATTGCAAACAAAAAGGTATGGAGTTCCTGCGGACCATCAAAAGCGAAGTAGTTCGACGCCACTTGGAAATTTTGCTATTTTCTGTACTTTCCTGAAGATGCTACTGTACAGTGAAACTAATTGAGTAAATACATTTCCAAAGTGGATCGCACATTTTTTAAAAATGTCATTGTCCCATATATTAAAATGGAAATCCACAAAAGCTCGGTCTCTACCATGTCGGAATATTTTGCTAATACCATTTACGCTTTTACTACGACTAAGTACTTCAAGTTATAAGTTTAACAACTGAAAAATTTCTCTCTATGAAACTTGCTCACGTATAATTTAAATAAGAAGAAGATCATTGAAATGCATTTTTTTAAATTCGGTTTTACAATTAATACAAAGGATAAATACACGGGAAAAGCTTCCAATGACGTTCAGCGGCTTCACATGCATACCATATGACTCGTGAAGGCGCATATATGCTTCTCCACACCAATTGCGTAATTAGCATCAAATAGGGAGGAATGGATAGCTGAAGACAACCGACCGTTGCATTGATAGCTATATACACGAAATTGAGGTTAAATTCACGTATGAGGTTTTCCATAACGTTAGTGAACAGCATTGAAAGCTGAGCTATTGCCGCGCACGCTATCTAATGCAAGTAGTCAAATGTTCGAATCCTGGCTTGCATTGGTGTTATGTAAACTTTGGTGGTTCTGTACCTGGAATACCTGATAACCAGTTATCACTCTACACGGGCAACGTCATGCAAAATAAAATATATTATCGCTGTGAATGTAACTGATTTATGGGGGTCGTGTGACTTCAGTGACTATGTACGTGTTTCAATTCCCCCGTAAAATATGTTATTCTACTGTGAAAAGTAACATGCTAAACACCATGCAGTCGAAACTACCCACTTAAACAATCAACGACCGATAGAAAGAGGTGCACCATGCTTTAGTGTGATAATTGATACGTTTTGCACATTGATATTCAGGCTGTCTAAAGCGATGTCCATACCAAAAATTGAAACAAAACGCAAAAATTGAAACTATTGACTTCATGTTTACGCAAGCTAATAGACTGGCTTAATTTATTTCGAGGTCGTTTAACTACGCACAGCATTCAAGTTATGCCATTGCAGTGCCTTCACTGAATTTCTCATAGCGAAGTATAATAAGCGCCAAACAAGAGCATATTAACCAAAAGTGCTGAAATAACAAAAAAATCGTACCTCATGATCGGACCGAACGTATACACCTTTCTTCCCAATATGAAATACATTTGGTGACGAATTATAATCTTCGCACATTTTTCTTACAGCACAAGCATTTTATTTAATAAAAAATACCTTTAATTTTTACCAAAGCGCTAAAACCGACGGGCACCCACCCCAAAAATTCCTTCAAACAAACGGTAAACAGCTGGTCGCTTGGCAACCAAGAAATGTGGTTGATGTGGTATACTAAGTAACTATCGATCAGTCGTGTTTTAATCTTTTCCACGAATAATTATAAAGACAATCAAAATATCTATCGCACTATAATTATTATCATTTCTTAACGACTCAGAAATATAGAAGGGGGAAACCAAAGTATTTTTAGAGGCGCCAAATTTGACTGTCTAAATAAATAATAGAAGTCCAAGCGTAAAATGTATGGAGCGTAAAGTACAACTTAAGTGTTTATTTTTGAGCTGTAAAGCGTCCTAATTTCGTTTATTCCTACCCACCTAATTGTCGCTCTTCTTGATTAGGTACGCTTCCCCTCCACAATTTTCGCTGGCCTCGTACTAGGCAGTTAGTTGCCTGGCTTGATTGGGCGTGTTTCAACTCCACCTCGCCTACTTCCTCTCTCCCGGATTTTTTCACCATTGGGTTGCACTGGCATTTCCTTATTTGCGGTGATCTGGACAAAAGCGTCACGCGTGTTCGGGAAAACTGCATGATACCCATTTACGTTAGCTGAAACAATATTTCGGCATGTCAGTAGTCAATGCTAATAATGACGGAAATAACATTTACTTATTATTCCAACACAGTAGGCAATACATTATTTTCAAAGAGGGCTATACGGAATTACGGGAATTCATCCATGGAAACACTGGATTGTAGGAGGCGCTACCTACGAATGAATGCCATAAAATATAAAATTTTGATTGAAGGAGGGTACTGTGACAAGCACAATCCACATTAAAACTGGCCAGCCTTAAATAAAACCTTAAAAAAATTAGTCCTCTGTACAAACGAAATCTAGTATAATATTACATGTTAAATCATAGCAATTCATTTTACATTCCATGTCCCCCAGTCCACACCACTGCTATTCTTCAACAAACTACGAGAGATTTTCTCACTTAATGCCAAAAAGTGCCCCTCACGTTTCTATCATTAAACATTCTTTTGGTGGATCTTCAACCCATAATTCTATAAAGATTTTGAAATGCCTCCTTGGCTTTGATCCTTTCAATTCACCCCATGACTATCACAAACCTTCTAATACTCTACATTAAACAACATTCTTGCAACAAATACCATTATACTTAATGTGGTAATTATGCTGTTATATCTTTTAAGTATGTTAAGTTCTTGAGGAATTGGTCAGGTGGTAACTTAAGACTTCTTTACATGCCAACATTTCGATTTATTTATAAATCATCTTCAGGGCTAAAACACGTTACAAAAAAATCAGTACTTATGGTTTTGGTGTTCCCGGTTTTCTGTAACAAGTGTGTTGGCCCTGAAGATGATTTATAAATAAATCAAAACATTGGCATGTAAAGAATTCTTAAGTTACCACCTGACCAATTCCTTAAGAACTTAAAATACTGCGGTCAATAACTATATAATGATGGTTATATATTTTCCTATTTGTTATGCATAGAATGTAACTGGCCATGTTATTTCATTTAAAAATGTTCAAATTGTAATTTCTAAACTGTACGACCTTGATTCGGTTTGATGAGGTAGGTGTCAGAACATAAACCACAATTAAGGATGTATACCTAAATGCAATGGTATTCACATAAAATGAGTTTTAAAAAAGGGTCCAGAATAGAAACATAATCTCATGACAATTTTTATCCTATATAGGTAATATTAATCAAAACAAAGCAGGTTCTACTATTAGTTTACATTAAGATTAATTATTATTTATGTATACTGAATCAAGATTGAATGTGAACAGGTGGTATGGTGACATTAAAGCCTCATGGATATGAGTGGGGATACTATAGGCATCTATATTTTCATATAGGTACTCTATTTTCAAAAATTTCCAATACCAAAGTTTCTAAGCACATACCTTTTCTCCGAATTCAGAAAAGAGGTATAAGAATTATGTGGTCTAAAACAGGGTATGTGTAGGCTAAAAATTAGTACATTCCACCAGACTAATGTAAATCTCATGAAAACAAATTTCATTAGCCATGCAAAATGGATTGAATCTGCATCTCATGCATGCATTCCAATAATAAATTCATTCAGTGGCTTTCAAGACACAATTTTCCTTTTCAACACATTGGAATGCTGACTTAAAGATCTTTCAAGGGTTCCCATCCCATGAGGTTCATTCCAATATGGTTTGTTAAAACATATTATAAGTGTGCACTGCGTAATGTAGTGTACCTCATTTAGATGTAGTCCCTCATGGTAATGGGTGGTTATTGCATCTGCCTGCTGTGGATGTAACCTATTGAAATTACCTTCTCAGGCTCAAATTGAGATATTAAAATATATTTCTTCAACAACAATGAGGTTTGAAGTAGAGCAAGATATTAATATAAAACCTGGCAAGAACTCCAATTTCACCACTAAGGAACTACTTTTTTTACATGACCAGGCCTCTTGAACAATCAATTAATTCAAATTAAATCAGCTGATGTGAAATTAAATTTACTTACTTGAATAGTAGCTTACTTACCATGAACAAGTAAATAAACTACAATTAAAAGTTTCTCCAGGCGTGGATCTAATCATGCACAGATTTGTGGAAATGTTAAATTCATTGAATAGGGAACAATACCTTTTATAATTAATGCAAAGGCATGTTAGGATTATCAATGACTTAAAAATATTCATAATCAGTGGGCTGACCATTTTTGTCCTTCTTTACTAAATCTCCATGGGCTTGGAGCAAACTTGATTAGAGCCAGTATATTTTGCAATTCACCTGAAAATCAAGCAAGTTTTTAAATTGATGTACTCATTAATTTTTTATTAATTAAACACTTTTACCTCATGAGTATTAAATTAGGTACTTCTATAATAAAAACATACTTTAAATTTTTTTAATACAATATATGTTCTTTACCATTAAATAATACTGTATTACTGGAATTTGTTTTCCAATCTCCAAAATACTTAACCTACACTTACTTTAAGATAGGTACCTACCTTGACCGATGAGACTTGTTCAGGAAATTCAACTTCACCATCATCAGGGTACTCCGAAACTATTAAAGTTCAGGATGGTAGAGGAAAATCTCCAAAAGTTAGAAAGACCCCAGAAAAGTTTTCCTGTGACTGACAGTTATGAATTTGAACAACTATGTTGCATCTATTATAAGCATGCCATTCATCCAAGATTCAAAAGACACTGGTACCTTAAATTTGAACTATGTCACTTTCTATTGTTGTAATATATATATTGCGATGACTTTGATGCTAATAACATGTTGTGATACAGATGCTGGAGGATATGGGAAAATTTGTGATAAAAAGAAGAAAAGTAAATATTTACCTATGGAACTTCAAGAACCAGATAAATTTCACCAAATGTTCTTCACATGATAGAGCAACATTTTTCTTTCATAGGATAAAATTTATGCCAGAACATGTCGAATATGTAGTAATGGCAGCCATTGTGTCACATAACTTTCTTCATCCAAATATTCTCCAAATAGATGGTTGCATCAATCAACTTGCAAACAGTTAAACTTCGGGAAAGTACTTAACACCTGTGGCAGCGCAAATGAGAAATAATTTTCTTGAAGCACATAACGATCTCTATTATGTGAAGGTGATGGGTAGGAAAGTACTTAATTCATTTTATCATGAGCAGAAGCCTCCAGCTGGACAATTATGCAAAGAAAATGTTTTTTGAAAACATAACCAGATATTTTAGGTGAAATAATGTTCATGCCCGTGGATTCTTATGTTCCTACATTTTTCCCAGTATTTTTTCCAATCTGGGAGAGTTGTAATCAGACCCATATACTTTTTCCTACAAGGCGAAATGTATATGGGTCTTCTCTTCACCTTCAACATCTATAAACGAATCATTTTGCATCCACAACAATCCACAGTGCCCTTTGCAGTGATCCTCCTTGAATCAATGTGGTTACATCTAATATCCCCCTATTCCAGTTCACTAAGGTAATAGAAGATGGGCACCTAGAGACTTACAGGTCAAAGCCAATTACTATCCTTTACCTTAAATGCCATCCTCCCATGTGGTGTGAAAATAAAAAATAACATAAAACCAACAACTTTCAGTGTTCAAGTCTGTCCTCACTTCAATATCAAAATTCAGTGGGAATCAGCCTTAATAAGTGATATATTTCGAAATAAATTTCCATGAGCAGCACATACAAAAGCTTCAAGTCTGTAAATCACAAATTTGGCCAATATTTGTGTTAGTTGCAAAATACTATGACCATAATTTGGCCATTTTACTTGGTATATATCTGCTTGATAGCCATTCTGATTGGAAACATTACATTGAATAATGTGTCACCAAATTTAATTAGTTTTATTCCATTTAAAGGAAATTGGTTTTGGGTTATTAAATAGGAATTTTAAAACATGGTCTCATGATGACAACCAGCTGTAACATCATAAAAGACTTGTGGGAATATTGTGGAGCTGAAAACAACTGAAAATGTGAGTTAAAAGACCCAAGATAAATTCAATGAAGCACACAATCTAATAGCAATTGAGTGAAAACAAAGTGCAATTCTAATATGCATTTAAACTATCACAAATTCACAAATGCCATTAAATTATTACAAAATGTGTTGTGACATTGCTAAAAAGAAAAAATCTATAAAAACAAAAAATATTTTCACAGATACATAAAAATGTTTTAGATTAAAGTGGAAGTTCAACCATATCCAATTGCCATTCCCTAGACTTCCACATCCACTTCTTCACACAAATGTTTGACATAAAAAAATAGATCATTGTAATAATTATTTACAATACTTGTGGGGTCATGATAAAACTTAAAAGATAACGCATTTTGAAAACTGAAACCAACATAATTTTCCCACTCATGGATAATGCTTAAAATGGATTAATAAAATGAATTATAAGCTTAGTATCCATGGGTAAATAAAGACTTAAAAAATAATGACAATTTTATTCAAGGCATTAAGCAAGTTCTAAAGTTTTCCAAAGGCCATGAATATATTAACTTTCTATAAGCAATAATATTCTCAATCACAACAGTGGGAACAACCCTAAAAATAATTTAACTACATTTTTTACACACTGAAATGCAAAATATCAATACCATTTTAATTACCTACTAGGCCGAAATAATATTCATTCAAGGCAAACACGTAGAAGGCTATTGTAGGAAAGAAATTCTCTCCAATGGCTACCCCTTTATCACTCCAGATTTAACATAGAAGGTGACAGAAGTATATGGGAGTAGGGACAAAAGGTCATACAGATTCAACTTCCAATTATGTTACCAACATGTTTACCGGATAAAAATTTCAATGATTTTTCACAGCCCCAAGAATCACTTTCAAAATACAACTTCAATGAATGCTATTAATTAAATATGTATGAATCAAGCAACACTTCAATTATCACTGCTCCAAGCCAACACAAATAACTCATTGGAATGGCTATTTTCCGACGTGGTAAGTGGCATAACACAAAGAATCCAAAGAACCATCATGACTAGGCAACTTGCGGGAAGCTAAAACAGTTTCCTTTAACTTCAGTTGTACTGTACCGATTTGGGTGACAAGAGTTCATTATACGCAAACCCATTTGGAGTTGAAAGTCTTCAATGGTCTATATACACACAATCATGATGATGCTGCTCAGCATTCTCACCTTCGAAGATCAACAACCTCAATCGCAGCTGCTTCATTCAATTTGGTATGATCTGCTTCCTGGAAAATCATTGACAATACTCAATGTCACATCATATTCATAATCAGGTCCAAGAACTTAATACTTCTAATAGGTAAACTTTCATAACATCTCACAAGATGCATTTAGAGCAAGTTAAAAATGGAATAAACCCTCAGTTTTATAAGTACGAAACATTCTGATATAACATTGTGGTATTCCATTCTTTAAGGGATAAAACTATTTAAAAAACCATCACAGCATGATAAAAACACACGACCTGGGTCTTGATGCTTGAGCATCAACATCAGGTGCATATAACACCCATCAATGCCCTTGTACACATGTATGGAGAGAGTGGTAAGGGGAACTAAGAGGGGTGATCATTTTAAAATTAAACAAATTCCATTTTTCCAATGACCGATGTGAGCTCAATGCTTTGGAACACATTGAAATTTTAAAAAGAAGCTGTAACCTTGAAGTTACTCGTATCAATGAGTGTTTTTTTCTTTCTAACTCTTCAATTCTGCTGCAATTGCTTTGATGAATAGATCCGCTTTCCTTTTGCAACCTCCTTCCATCTCCACCTCCTCCTTTCTTACTCTCACCAAAGTTCCCCCAGCCCCTCGCACTCCCTTGCGCCCCCATTCCAAGCACAAACATAAGGGAGTCACCTGTTGCCACATGCGCCGTTTGATGATGATACTCGAGCGTGAAAACCCGGTTTGTGTTTCAACCATTCCGTGATGATTCTAAAAGTTTTATTTATTAGTAAGCTTGATCACAGACACACTCATGTGGTTTGTGGATTGCCTGTATTGCCTTTCTCAAAGTTTGTCACAAAATCTGTATCCTTCAAACATAATTGTGGAGTATGCACCACAGAATGGGTTGAGTCCATACACATTTTAATATATGTAGTTTAATTATACAAATACACTGATTTTTTGAGAATATATACTATTTATTGAAATAGATACCTATCTGATAACTGTAAAAAAAAGATAAGCTAATTTATTTATCTAAAAATCAACAAAGCTAATGTGCAATCATGCCTCACTAAATATTCAGCAAAATCACATGGTTATTTAAAGCAAAGCACTTAAGCACTTAAATATATACACACAAAGAATTACCCTAAAGTAGCTCTGGATTTGTATGAAAGTTGGTATTTCAAGAGTTGTGATTGCAACTTATTACTCATAAGCATATGGTTAGAGTGAAAACATTAAGGAAAATTAAAGGATGACTTCTAAAAAAAATTAAAGCATAATTTCTAAAATAAATTGAAGGAAGCCTTGAGTAAGCGTGAGGTTAGTGAACGAATAGGAAGGAAGGTGGACTTTTGCATTGAACTTGGATGAAACTGGATCCCTCAGATGTCTTCAACAAAGTTCACAGGAACTGTAATCGAAAACCACTTTGCATGGGAAGAACATTATTCTTGTGATCCATTTACGGAGTTGAGGTGGATAATAGATAAATCCTTTATTCGATCAACTGTATCTCAGGATGCCTTACTTTCCATATACTATGGAGAATTCTACTCTCATATTATATCCAGTATCTTCTTCTGGGGATCCTCCTTCCATGCTGAGAGCATTTTTAAAATTCAAAAAAGGGTTATATGTCTGATTGCTAATGAGTGTATTTATGCACCATGTCGACCCATTTTAAAAGACTTAATCTGCTTCCTGTGCCTTGTTTATATATATTCTTTTCTGCCTACTACATGTAAAAAAACAATAGGTATGTTAATGGGAAAAACTCTGATGTTCATACATATGAGACTAGGCACCAGAATAATTTACATAGGTCTTATGTGTGTACTCATGCCATGGCAATGAGACCAAATCCAATGAGTTTAGTGTTATATAAAAAGCTAGGTGATGAATTAAAAGAAATTGACTGCTATTAAAGGTAGTCTACCCATTCGGGTAGGTTCATGATGGACACCACTGCTACATGACTGACATGACAGTGCAACAACCTACACTACAACAGACGATTCTTCAATTCTTCATATTATCTACCTTCCTTCATTTTGTCCAACATGCCTAATTTTTTTCTCCCTCTATCTTAATTACCCAAATCTCTTCCCACTATCAGAGTCATCACAAACTCTTGCCAATTAGTGTGTACTGCTTTCCCTTTTCCTGTTTTCTTCGAATGTCTCCCAATTTCCTTCTCTACTCTACCATGACCAGAACTTCTTTCGTCTGCCTTTATATCATTTCATTTTTTATATCCTTCTTCACACCCACATCTCAAAAGCCTCCAACCTATGTTTGTCCTCTTTCATTAACAACCAACTATCTAAGCCATACAAAACTACACTCCAAATCAATGGTTTCACTTCTTTTTTACATTTATGCTTTAGGTCCTTGCCATCAAATCCCTTCTCTTTGTAAAAGTTTCTTTACACAATGCAATTCTCCTAATATCCTCATATGAGGGTAACTCATTAGCCTCTTTTTTACATCTTTACCTTAGGTCCCTGTCATTAATTCCCTACTCTTTGTAAAAGTTTCTTAACCTAAAGCAATGCTCCTTCTAAGATCCTCATGTAAGGATGATTTCAGGCGATTATGTAGAAGCTCAGAAGATTGCACATGATTTTTGTGAAGAGAAAAAGACAATGTAAGAATGTCATGAAAACAATTGGGAAAAAATGCAAACACAAGAAGCAGACAAAATGTAAAATAATAGAGTTTTAAAGATATACTGTATTTACTCGTGTAAGCCGTGCACCTTTTTTCCTAAAACGCCGGTGAAAA
>LYUA01000220.1:935668-953245 GCA_002093875.1 Calopteryx splendens | reverse complement strand
TTGCGTAGGAAAATTCACGTCGGCTATAGACGACGCTAGGCGCGAAAGGGTTCATACACTCAACTTTTACTTTCCTCACAGTAAGTCATGACTTACAGCAGTAACCTCAATTTTCCCAATTAATCAGGGCCTTACTGTGGTGGTTCCCATTTTTCCTCTCATTAAATCATCATAACCGACATTATTTCTATTCTTTCCAAAATAAATCAAGATTTACAACAGCAACTTTCCCCCTGTGAATCATGACTACCTAATTATAGGACTTGAAACATTTTCCTCTTTTCCAAAATAATAAAAATTTACCCAAGGTGCACCTCTTCACACTGCCAAATTTAATTATGCCAATTATCTATGCTAATTTTAGTACTTCCAACCGGAGGTGTGCAAATCGCACAAAAGTGGTTCCTTAAAACTTGGTGTACGCTAGGTGTTGTGCAGCAGGTGGCTTTACTGGAGGAATAAGGGGCAGATAGGCAACAAGATTGAGACAAGCCTAGCCATTAGAGAACGAGTGGGCCAAGCATGGCAAGCAGACAAAGGCCAAGTGCTTAGTCTTGTTTTTATTTGAAGGTTCCTTTGATCTATACACAAATATAAACTTACAATCCATGTGCTGTAAGTGCCCAATGCATTTTTTGGAATATTTACCACAAGTTAGCATTATTTGCATCCATGCAGGAGCCAAGGAATTTCCCCTTTTTAGTTTAACTTCAAAATTTTCTAATTCCTCAATTATTTACTTCTCCTGCACTACCCGATTTGCCTAATACATGACTCCCTTGTATCATGTGCTATAACCACTCTCAGACAAATGCCACATGGCTCCACTCGCATCAAATGTGTTTTAATTGCATAAACAGGCAAAGTTAGGTATAGTTTAGTTGAAAGTGAAAATAATTTAATTTAAACATCACTGTAAAAACGTATCCCTTCAGTTGGCCAAGAATCTTTGCATTGTGCACTTAATGAGTCTTTTCTCTAGATAACCTACAATTAGCATTTCAGTACAAGCATGAAGTGTGTTATGCTTGAACTCCCAATTGGATGGGTGGTGGTCGCTCGGATGATCTTAGGATATTCAGTTTTGAGTACACCTTCCTGAGCTGAGCCCCCCCCCCTCTCTACCAAAAATAAAGTGGTGAGTGGGCACTTTCATAGGATTTGCACATCTCTACAACCGACCTTGTGAATATGAAGGAAATCGGTAACCTAGATATTATTTCACCCCCTTATTTGTGCAATTGATTCAAAAAAGTAACAAATATACAAACAACAATAATTTAACTGATAAGTCATAAGAGTCCTACAAAAAAAATCACAATATTTTCAAACATTAAATCACTTACCATAGTCAATCCAATCCACATCCAGCCCATTGTATGCATTCTTTAACTTTGCTGTAATCAATCGTAAGGTATATAACTGCTCATTGATGAGACTGCTTGGCTTGTCCATATCCACTTGAACCTCTGGATTATTGACCTGGTTCGACATTCCAGTTATTTCTGGTTCATACCTATATTAGTACAATGTTAAGAATTCAGTTAGATAACTAAGTTGGAAATAGTTTGTGAAAATTATAACAAAAAAATTTTCAACATATTAAAAAAAATTAGTATGGAAAATGAAAAAATAAAATGAAAAAAATAAGAGATTTAAACAATTTGAAATTACATTCCAACACATAAATTTCAGTTATCAGAGTAGATATATAATTAATACCTAAGATATTTTTCCTCCAATCTGATTCTGAGAAATATCATTTGCTGTTTCATTTTGAGATTCTTAGCTAGTAGCTATGATTTTTTCATTTTAAAATAAGGAAAGAATTCAGAGCTATTTAGGATTATTAGTAGCAAAAGAAATATTGTATTAAGTTTGGATTCACTGGAGTGTTTATTATGATATTGGAAATGTCATAGATTCTAAGGTCACATGAAACACTGCTTGCCAGGCATGATATGACTTTTTCGGTCACATGTTTATTGCACTAGAGTTAAATTGGAAATAATGAATCACATTTTCTAACTTAAAGATCAAAGTTGGAGTTTATATTTAAAAAAATGAAATTCATGTAAGATTCACTTTGTTTATCTATCTCATGTAAAAAATCATACTAACTGTGTCATATGTATATGTTCAACAATGGAAGAGTGGAGCTAGAGGAAAATGATCACGATCAATAGGCAGGTGGAATAATTAATAAAGAGGTCCTATAAAGACTGGGAAAAAGAAAGAAATCATATAAAAACTCAGAAAAGAAGAAAGGATTCTTGGACACACTGTGAGACACAATGGCTGAATCAAAACATTTGTCTTGTGAAAAAAACTCCAAGGGAGACCATAGATGAGATAGATATAACAAATGAGATGAAAAATATTAGACGCTTGATCAAATTCAATGTATTTATTATTAATAGTCAAATGACTAATTTCTATGGATGTTAACATTTCCATTGAAACCCCATTTACAACTGTATAGCCTGGTGATAGGGCACTGGTTGTCTTGTGGGTAGAGTACTGGGCTACTAACCAGAGTGTCTGGGTTCAATTCTGGGTGTTGCCTCTATGCACACTCAGCTTCACCAATGCTGTGTGATTTTTTGGGTACCAGGTCTTCCTGGGAAAGGAACTGCCTCCCCTAGCCTGATGTGTGAATTTGGGCTTAGTATTAGGTGAACTCTACCCTCACCTATCAAACCAACCTTCAAATTGATTACTGTGATTATTCATTGACCTTGTGCTATTGATATGCTACCTGGCATGCCTTAATCAACTCACTTTGGGCTTCAATATTAAATGATAATGTTGCATGTGATGTCACATTAATTGCTTGAAAGAGTGAAATGACCACACCAATCAATGCTCCAAAAACCCGATTAGCACTACAAAATGGGTTTGTAACAAAGATACAAATCAACTAACCTTGCTTTGGTTGTACCATTCCAACACATTTCATCTTTCACCGGATTTGCAGCAACCTTGTCATCATTACAGATCTGATATGGTAAATTTGTCCAGAAGAACTTTGTGTCCCTGACCTTAAAAGAAAAAAAAACATCATATATATTGCCACTTTATCAACAGACAATTCATATAAGAAATCTGAAAACATTACTTCAGTAACAGCAATACTTTTAATTTTGGAAAAAAGAGTATCCCTAATGTTCATGCTATTTCAAAATTACAAAAATTACTTTTCACAACATACTTGGGCAGTCCAATCACATATTATTTGATGTTGTCTTTTGATAGGGTAAACAACTGATTCAAGTTTTGTAAGAACCAACTTTGATTAACCATATCTACTCGGGTATTACGAGGACCTTGACAGGACAAAGTTCACCAGCTACTCACATGGCAAGTATCACTCAACACCAGGAGATTTATAAATTTAATTTCAAGTGCACTGCTGATAAGGGGGGAGAACAAATCTGAGCTGGATTATGATTTATGGATTAGCAGTTTTGTAACACTGAGAACAACATCACTTCATATCATGAGTGGCATCCACATGAGTATTTCTTTTGTTGAGAAGTTGTGGTTTTTAGTAGTTATGTTCTTTTAGTGCTATCAACAAGGAAAAATGGGTATTGGTTTCCTACAACCCTAGGAAAGAAAAAACTGAAGGAAGTGACATCTTATCAAGAGAATACTTTGGTGCTTATTCAGGTTCTCCACGAGAAAGAAGTCATGTTTCAGGGAGTGGTTAAACAGAAAGCTCACAAAATACTGCCTTTATTCTGGAAAAATCATAGTCACCATCCCAAAAACATATTTGTGACAAGTTTACTGTTTGAACTAATGGCTAAAAAATTAGTTAGTTAAAAAAATGAGTGACACTTTTTTAGTGAAGTAAATTTAGGTTGATCAGTCAAGGATTAAGAGTAGCTGCAATGTTTGGATTGAAAAGTGAAGTTGCCAGGCTTTTTAAGAATAAGCTTCCTAAGGATAATTTTTCATCTATTGCTGTGTGGAACTGTGCCAGTCATAGGCTAGAGGTGCACTCTCATGGTGCTGTTAATGAATTGGGGGGTGGGGAATAGGTTCAAAAGTTTCTTAGATAAGTTATACATTGTTTACCATGTCTCTCCAAAGAATACATAGAACCAAGAGTGTGCTCAGTTTTGTTGGAAGTTGAACACTTGAAAATCAGAAGAGCTCTTTCATACAGATTAGTGACTTCCAGCTGCAAAACTGAGTTCATAATATGGCAGAGCTTTGAGACTCAAGTAACTTCATTTTTAACAGGCAAAAACTGACACATGTCAATGGCATGAATGATTGATTCACTCATGAAGGTCTGCATAGAAAGATTACTTTGGTAAACTTCATTATAGATTTAGTTTTGATGGTTGATGCAATTCTGGAGTTACCTGAGCTCCATTTTAATTTGCAAGAAAGAACTTGACTTGTGCACGAAAAATGTCCAAAACCTTGTTTAAGTTATATAGCAGAGGAAATCCACTCAGGGCCCTGCTAACAAACAGGCTCTGCAAGCTGTTTATGATATCAAATTTTGTGGTTTTGACCTGCAGAGGAAAAAAAAGGTAGCAGACCCACTCATTTCTGCATTAGATTTTTATATAAGTCTCAAAAAACCGTTGCAAAGAGACATCTTTCTGATGAGGATATGGGAATGCCTAATGTGTGAGACTTATAGGAAAAAAGAGGTCTACAGAAGCCAAGGAAAACATTATGTCTCTAGAAGAAGAAATAGTCAAACTTTCCCATAATTTTCATCTCAGTGAGAGATATTTTCTGCACTTTTTTTCTTAAAACTTAGGACTGAAATTCTATCTGGGTGTTAAATGCACATACTAATTTTTATATTTAAAATGGCCTACTTTTTAACTTTTTTTTGTAAAATAGATCTTCATTTAAGTTCTTCATTCATGGTGTATACTTATTAAGATATGAGATATTATTAAGATATGAGCGAGATTATTATGGGCATAATTATTAAGATATGAGTGCATTGCCCAAAGGTTCAGAGCTTTTAAGTATTTTATTTAAAATTTTAGTTTTTTAAAATTAAAATTCCTGCATAAAATTAGGGTGCATGTTATATGCCAATAGATACAGTAATAAGAAATTTAATAATAATAATAACACTTATAATAATTGAGTCTTAAAACGTATCTGCAGGTACTTGAAGAATGCCATAAAATCTCACGCTGAGAAACTTCATACAGATATTGTCAACCGATTGTGAGCAAGGATTTTCCCAGGTAATTTAGATAATGGCACCAGAGATGGCTTCAATGTATGTGTATACAATAAAACATTTTATGTATATAAAGGTTCCAGGACCACCCCTAACATGCTTTGATACTTTGAAGTATGTGAAATCCTGGTTGCTACAAAGACATCAAACAGCTGCAGATACAAGTAAAATATGAAAAAGAGATGGAGAAACAGGAGATATATCGAAAGTATAGGAAATATTTTAAAAGGGGAATCTGGACATATTATTTTGTTAATTTTTAGAACAGTAAGCTAATATTTTTTTAACTGTCTTGAATTTTTAATATATGTGTTAACATAACAATGGAAAGTTATAACTTTGCTCCGGAAAAAAAATGAAAGTTCCTGTAGCTAGTTTAGTCGAAAAAGAGGCCTGATTTAGCTCCTTCATTTCATTAATCACAGAAAAATAAATGGAAATATACAATAAAAAAATGGAAATTGGGTTTTCATTGAGAAAAATCCTGTATGTATATTTGAATCTGGGAGGTATTGATACTCATTTTGCCTATGACCCTCCCCCAATTCACAAACCAAAATACGATTGTCAATACCTTGTTTTTTTAAATGATGTTCCAAAAAGCGTAATACAAAAACTCAATGATGCTGATTTACCATGTCAGTTGAACTCAACTCAATCAAGGTAGGTACGTGAACTACTTTGATCTTAAAGAGTAAAATTTTTAACTCCAATACCAAAACAGACCTTTTGTCGAATGTCCTTAACAAGCCTCTCTAAAGTTGGCCCTCGGTGACCATCGCCCATCCCTGCATGGTCATCACCCTCTCTGATGCGCCCCCCACCTCCTTTCCTTCCACCTTTATTTTTTCCTCTCCCAAACTTGTATGTTTGAAACTGGATTTCGGTGGCATCTCGACGACCGAGCCTTGGCTTTCCACATCCACTGAAAACCTGTAGAGGGGCAATCAATTAATCAAAGTGATAAGACAAAAGATTAAATTTATTACATTAAAATATACTGTCACATTTATTTTTACCCACATTTTAAATATTTTGTGATAGAAAAGCATAGGGATCCAGGTAAAATATTACCTGAAATGAGTTATTTTTATATTTCTCAGTCTCAAAGTGTGTTTTTGTTCATCAAAAAAATCCTTAACTTACTTAACAGTGAAAAAAAAATTCTTTTTGCTCTCCTGAGAGATCACCATTTTGTTTTACCACCAAAGTACTGAATACTGTACAACAGTGTTCAATATGAGAAACCAAAGAGAGTGACAGGAACTCCTTGAAGTGGGTTGCACACAAGATTGAATTGATGAAGAATGACATGAAAAAAGCATGAACTCCAAAGATAAAGTAACTTCAGCAAAAATCCATACAGGCATATTGTGGTTTTTCATGTTCCTCATCCACGTAGGTTAAGACACAAGCAGGATGGCCAGCGAAACTGTTGTCAACCTACAACAACCTACGCAAACGAGGAACCCGACAGACCACAATACATCTGGAAAACAATGCCGAAACCTTCACAAGAACTTTAATTCATAAGGACACTGAATAAACTACAGTCATGCATGGGTTTTGGCCCCAATCCACTAATCTACAAGCTGGTAATAATTTGAGTTTTCTGTAAAACTTCATTCCCTGCTACCATACTACATATAACTAATTTGTTAACTAAAGACAGATGGAAATTGTTTACTTTGACAATGTAGAATTCAGAATAAAGCATACCAATTGGGAGACATCATTTCCTTTCTCCTGAAAGTTCATTATCGCTTCAGAAATCTTGATATTTATTGGTTCCACAACCACCTCAATGTTGAAGGGTCCAACAAGACGATCTGTCACCTTATCAATTGCATCTGTTGAAAAGAATAAGATTGCAAAGTCATATAGATATTAATGCACTAACATAAATGACATATTTTTGCTTGTCAAATGGTAGTCACCAAATTATCTTTTGCAAATGGGTTGGTTTTCCATTCACCCAGTATAAATAAAGCACTGTCAATCAAATTCCTGAATATAAAATCCAAGACAAAAAATTATTATATAATCACCCTAATATCATAGCCTGAAATAAGCTAACACAAAACATGTAACTCCCAAAAATTCAAGGAAGGAAATATTTCTTTGAAAACAAGTACAACTGAAAAAATTCTCGATATTTCCATCACCAACTTTCTCTGCCTTCTTTGTATTACACCCCACCGAGCAACTTCCTCTCTTCCTTTATAACATTTAAAACTTCATCACCACGCTCTGTCCAACTACTTTCTCGTATCTCTTTTTAAGATTTTCACATGATTTCATAATACAATATTATTTTTTGACTTCTCTGTGTTATATTTTTTTAATTCTCAACATTTCGCGTCCTATGCTGGGCGCATCGTCAGTATGAAATTAAAAAAGTATAACACAGAGAAGCCGAAAAATAATATCGTATTACTTTCTCGAATCTTCTCCATGCCCAAATCTCAAAACTCTCATTTAAGAGCTTCCTCTTTTCTATAAGGCCATATAAAAAAATAATAATATTGAAAAATATTTATTAAAACATGAACCCACCAACAAAATGATTCCATTCCGTGTCAATCTCAGCATGGTGAGCAAGGCAGCCTTTCATGACATTGATACAGTAATTAGAGCAGGCCTTCAGTGCAGAGGGAAGGCCTCGACATGCTGGGCAATGAGTCATCCTCATGAGAGCCACTCCGCAAGCAGGCCCAGGAGTCAACTAGAATGTAAAGACATTAAGTGAAATAATTTATAAGAAAGCTTCATTTTGAAGTTCACATTTATCTGTAGAATCATTACTTCTGACAACAAGATACAGGGGAGAGGTCTCATATAGAAATATTTCACTTCTTACTTCACTCATATTCTGAGATTTAAAAATGAATGCATCCAAAGAGGGCAAATCCTCTGCCTCACATTATCTAAAGTTAATGAAAACCATTGCTATACCATCAGGTACTTTCAAATAGATAAATCTAGTGCTTGCAAAGGGAAAACCCAATTCAACCCACTAGAATATGCACATGGAAATGATTTATCCATAGCAGCAATTAAACTTGATATAAGTAAAGCTATTGCATTCTTTGATGATCCAGAGGGTACAAAGAGGTGTTTCAAAACGTTTGCAGCAATGGAAGAGAGATGAATCACTTACCGAAGACATTTTGGACGAAACAGAGGCAGCAACAGACAGTGCTTGAGCAAAAGCCCGAGTTGCCACAAAGGAACGCTTAACCTGCACAGAAAGCTTATGAGGAACATCTCCAAAAGGCTTTAAGTCTTTCATATGCTCACCAACACACTCCAGGTACCTGAAAAAAGAGATTTACATGAGGTAATCAGCCAAGTCCCAAACAGGAAAGAGTTCATCACAAATGTACATGCAAAAGAAGCAGATAATCACACTTCTCATCTACATGCTCATGAAGAGTTAAATGTCTTCCATAACAATTGGGTATTAAATAGGTCATTTAGCAATATATTTTTAGCTTCTATTGGCAAGTTCCTAATGTGGTGCCTCATTTTGACCCATTTCATACAAATGTCTTAATAGTTATTCCATAATTCACTACATAAATTAACATGCGCATGTTGGTACAACAAAGAGTTTGAGGTAACTATAACTACACTAGCATGGTAGGCAAAGGTGTATAACCACTACAACTGTTCAAGTGACTTTATATTTATATTGAGTATGCAGCATTTATCCACATTGCTGTAACCATTGATTTCTTTTACTTAAACACATTTCTAATGAAAAATTTAAGTGACTCAATGAATCACGATTATTACTCATTAAATAGAATTGGCCATCATAGTTCATTGTGGAAATAAACAAGTGCATATTGAATTCAAAATGCTCGAATGATCACTCAAATTTCATTTGGTTCATACTGAAGAATCTAATTACTTGAGAGACCAAATAAAGGCGTAAATAGTTAAAATAAAAAATACTATAGATGAAAATTTCTCAAATCATTTTTCTTTAAATCGGTTATTTTCCAATGATTCTTCGTCTAGACCAACACATTGATTTGATGAAGGTTTCCTTCCATTGACAAAGGGTCCCTTTCATGACATTTCCAGGAAATATTTTCATATTCCCTTTTTCGGATTCTTGTCATTAAAGTATAATATATTTGCATTCTTCCCAACTATTTGCATAGTATTTGGCAATGCAAAAATCAAAATTAAGCTACGAGCTAACAATGAGTTTCGTATAATAATGCGAATGGTTTAGCTAATGTTTGGAGGCAGACCAAAGGTAGTATTTTCTATTTAATGCAGAATTTATTTTTTTAACTGACGTTTTTACAGCATGCAATCAATAAACTGTACTTTTACAAGCTAATTTACACTGATCTTGTGAGATAATGCTTCATTATTAAGTAGCTTCCTATTTACATTGGGAAGACAAAGAATTTTATTACCTCATTCCGCTTTTTGCGATACCTACTCAGCATATCAGAAGAGAGCATGGAAAAATGCAACAAGTACTTCTGTCATACAAGACTCTTCACTTGTTTACAAATCTCTCGAGTAGGTATGCCAGCCAAATTAACCTCATTGCCAGTGACTTAAAGCAATGAGAAGTGGAAAACTTATTGGACGTATTACGAGACACCATAATCTACAGAAAGCTACAATTAAAAAGGTAGAATAGAGGAAAAGAATGACAACCGAAGGAAGGCCATGTATGAATTACGAGAAGCAGACGATGAAAAATCAACGCACAGGACAATGAAGAAATAAAGAGATTGGCAGGTAACAGTGGGAGAGCTGCAACAAACCAATCCTAGGATTGATAGCCTATGATGATGGGCCAGACAGAAATTCGAGATTCAAAACATTCGGGAAATCATTGAGGTGGATAAATATAACAATGCGGAATTCATTAGCAAGAACCCCCATTATCGTCATCGATCGCTTTGCGGACGCAGGGAAATTCTGAAATCCGAAGCTCTCCATCCAGTGAAAGATTCTAGCTACAAGTTTGCAGACCGCCACGAGGTGCGGTATGCAATAATAGCTTATATGAAACAAATCTCACGGAGATTAACGGGTCTACGACTTTCTCTCCAATTTCTGTAAAAAAAACCTCGTCGCATTTTTTAACGGTTTTCCCATTGTGCGCGAAAAAATCCTTCGTAATTTCACGAAGCGAAATGCCCATATGCCGGGGGGAGAGGGGGCAGCGACATTCTTCAGCCAGAGGCAATTAGGAAAGCCGGCAAGTCTCCCACCGCCATTTATTGCCTTGAATACCACACTGAAATATTTTCATGGTCAAGGCGTCAGGGGAGCGAGGGAAAAGGGGAGGGGAAGAGAAGAGGCGAGGTGTTCGGGTGGAAGGTGCGCGAAATCCGACGCCAGAACAACGACCTGTCGGGACAGGAGGGCTCGAGGAACGGCGACACCTCTCTTTATTCCTCCTCTCCTGAAACCCGAAGTCCTCATCTCAGACGAGCTTAGACCTGCATCTCGACCGGTCAAGGCACGGGACCTTCCTTCTCCTCTCTCCCTCCTCCCCGCTCTCCCCCGGCCATTCCACAGGATCCCGCCCGACTAGATTCCACCCGAAGCCCATCCCACCCACGCAAGGGGATCTCAGACGAAAGGCCTTCTCGAACCACCACGGGGCGGTTGTCCATTCTTTCGACCCCGCGGCCATTGTTGCAGCAGACTGGACAACCCCCAATCAACCGCGGGCACCCAAAAGCCCGCATGCACACACACACACACTCGTACGCACAACACGGTCCCGAAGATACAACTCCATCTTTTGGGCACGGGGACATTTTTATGTCCCTGAAGGAATACGACCGTTTTAGTCACGGTCGGGGAGAGAAGAAAAAAAAGACCGCTTCTTCTGCCCCGAACCCACGGTTGAAATTGTCCCCGACAGGAACTGCAGGGAACCCCTTTCTTACTCAACCCGTAAAATGGCTTCCTAAGAGGGGTCCCATGCATACCTAACGGTGAGGAAGAGGGAAGGGGAAGGTTGGGGTTGGTGAACTGCCCCCACTCAAAAGGTGGACTTTATTACGCTATTAGGGCCAGGGGGTCGTTGCCGCAGGAACACTGTAATTATCGTGACGCCCATCTGTATAAATGTATACACTCCCCTACGAGGCGTTCGGTGCCTGATGTCACCGTGTTTGCGTGAGGTTACTAATTCATCACAATTTAGCATCGAAAGGGTTCGTTAATTTCAAACCTCCGGATATCACCCACGATCATTTGGAGAGGAATCGCATTCCGTTCCATAATTACTAATGCTTCAAATGATCTGGAATGCGATAAGGATGCCTTTCTTCCAGGAAACTAGGAGTCTAATTTCCATAAATGTACGTATTGATAGACGGTTCGTCTCGTGAGTTCACGTGAGAGGTATGCATTGCAGGATGATAGTAAAGTTTTATGCAAATTCGCGAGCTGCTTTATAACGCATCACATCCAGGAAAAAACTTCCACTTCGGAACCGTAGAAGGGAAAAACGGTTAAGAGTAATAGGGTCCACTTCACTGAGGTAAATTGGTAATCATTAAATAAATCCGAAGCCTCGTGAGAAGCATTTACAGCCAAAATAAATAAATGCGGTGGTAACAAAATTATAATGGGACGGTAAAATCACCGAATGAAGGCAACATCATGCATGCGGATATGGTGGATTAATTCAGTCGGATTCAGTGGAGGAAAATTCCAAATTAGAGACATATACATATGAAATAATAAATACCAATTGTGGTAAATTATCCGCCTCGTCAAATTATTTCCAATGCAATGATTCTAAACAATAAATGGGAACGGTATGCAATCATGAAAGCAAAATAGATTTTAAATCAAATCTACCTACTGCCGATTACAGACAGACCCATCAATTTCTTTACTAACTCGCCGAACCACGGCTCACCGGGATACATCAGACATTTGATATGTATCTACATTTTAAAATGATGTATTTTTTTGCTTAGCTTACGAACATTTGATTGGGCCCAAATACATTTGTTTACGCCATCCGAATTACTTCAGTGAGTCATGCGATCGATAGCTGGTCGATAAGGATTCAAGACATATCTTTTAAAAATACCCTTGGGTCAAATTCCTTCGCACCTTTTACATTTTACACATTAAACGTGGGGCTAAATGTAAGGATGAACAGTTGATATCACGAAAATATTGCATTACAGACAGTGGCGTGGCTCGGATCCGCCCTGGGCGGCACTTTTTTTGAGAGCGGAATTTCTGGGTGGGTGCCCCCTCGTAAATTTCCATTTTCAACCCGAGCGGGCACAAATGAAAATTCCCCTCCTCCCCCGCCGGAGAGTTTTCATTTTCAAAGGGTGGTAGGGAGGGAAGTAAAAAAATCATTATTGTATACAAAGATAATTCCCAAAGCAATTCAAACCAAGGGAAATCATTTATCCTTGAATCTGGAGTTTAAGTGCAAACAGAGAGTGGAATTCGAACTTTTGGTCAAACGGTCGAGCACTCAACTAAGCCGACTAACTATGCACTCTCGAATTCAACCTTCCCTCTATGGTTCTAGCAGATAATGTAATGTGAATGTAGCACAAATATAATGTAAATAAAAGTGCATGGAAATCAACGTTCACTCCACGGGACTTTTGCCGTATTGTGTCGATAAGTGGAAGGCAATTATCAACCGAGGCATTTACGACTCTTAGCAAATTTGGCACTTACATCCGCAAGACGAGCTACCGATCAATTACGCTCTTGAACCAGAGAAAAATCTCTCGCAACGAAAATTTAACACGACTACTGAAAAATGCATTTTTGGGCGAAGGGCCACGAGCTTTTTTCTTACTTTAAAAATCATAGAACGTCGAATGTTTCAAAGGAAATACCATTCAGCCGGACTCGTGAATCCCCTTCTGTGTTAGATAATTGGTCCTTCCAAAAGGTATCCTTACGCAAAATCCGCCTTTTGAGGACTCATCAATGGCGCCGCCAACCATCTATCATATGCAACCGTCTCTCATAACTTCACCAAGAATGAGTTACTGAGAAAAAAGGTTACACCATGGAGCTGTGCCTGTTGCACTCAAATGTAATACGGACGATGCCAAATCGACAACACTGAAGAACTCAAGAGTAACAAAGAGAGAATTCGACACCTTCATTGCTCACAAAACTTTCTATTAAACACGTGTGTAATGTTGAGGCTTCGGGCATGGTAGCGTCAATGCTTTGGTGAAGATGAGGAGATTAGGGGATCATAGTATTAGCACAGCTATAAGGCATGAAGTTAATCCTTTCTGAATATTTTGAAAATAAGTATATGGGCTTGCTATTCCATCGTAGAATCACTATAAGGACGTAAAAATTACAGCGAAAAAAGGACATAATAATGTGCTGAAGGCAACTTTATCAAGTCATCAAACTCTGCTACAAGCAGTTCCAATGTCTTCGACCGACTATGCGGTGATTTTTAATTCTATAAATACCTTGTCATGGCCCAAACCATCGGAAAGCAATAAACGAAATAAGTAATAAAGAGGAAAATTTATCACCCCCGTATCCAAGTTTATGGGTTCAGAGGAAATGAAATTCACATAAAACCCATAAGCTTGACAAAACGTCAAAATATCTCAATAAATTCAATTTTATTTAGCTCGAGATAGTCTTTTTCAACTGCAAAAATATTTGATAACGTATAGATCTCGAAACGGCAGCAAGAAATATGCGTATGTGGTAGTACACGAAATTTATATGATTTGGCACTTTGATTACGTAAGCACATACAGCCACAAGCTACAAAAAATCTTTTAGCATCAGACCTTGACTTCTTCGGCACAACCCTTGCAGCATCATTAAAACTGATATTAACTTTCAATCAAAACAAAAACTTCCTCACAGGGGCCGTCAAAATCGGGAAAAGCAGATTTCATGCATTCATTTTTAGTTTGGAGAACCACACGGATAGGTCATTAGAAATACTTACGACTAGGATGTACACTACCGCGCGAAAATAGGTCTGACAGGAATAGATAAACTTATGGCTCATCTCGTAAAAAACAAGGGCTATAGAGTGAGAAATTCTTTGCACATATTTTGGATAGATCGACCGACTCCCTGGCGCCTGAGATTTCTCATTTAATTCTAACACAAATAAAATCACATAGCTTGTTTTTTAACTTCTGTTGATCAGAGGCAACACCAGGATCTGAACCCGGGAACCTACAAAAAGTAGTCGAACGCTCAGAGCCATTAGTCTACCGCTCCATTCTAATTTTTTAAATGCATTAAAATGTGCGAAAGAAATAGAGATTGTGATGAAAAAAAACTTACACGGAAATCCAAATCAACCTTTACTATGAAGAACATGATACATAATTAAAAAGCTTAATCGGTTATTATCTCGTATTTCACGTAAGCACACCGCCATGTTAGCGAACAAAGTGGACGCGAACCTTGCATCGATAACTAATAGTATGATGGAGAGTATGATCACAATCTTCTGACGCGTTTTACAATCACGTGCATCAAGGTGACACAGCATTGTGCCTCGACTCCCGACTAGGAAAGGAGATAAATGACAGGCGTATCAAAACCAGCACGCGAGTACGCTGGACACACGTATCACTGACGGAACACACACGTGGCGTGCATAACGATGATATCGCGCACTTACTTTCCTTCCGGACAATTGAGGGTCTGCTAAGGAAACAATGAACGGAGTGTAAGAGCCAAGTCGCTAGGATTTTCGCAGCAAAGTTCTCACGTGAGGTTTGAAATCTAACATCGCGTTTGGCTGGCACGCGAAGTTATGATCGCGTCAAACCTTTCCTTCGTTTTGGCACGCGATCTGAGGACGCCATTCCATTCAGGGAATTTGGAGCCCAATGAGAGAGAGGAAATGACTCAAACGAAATCCGCGTTAAATTTTGGCTGGCTAAACCGTATAACAAGGAATGATTTAATTCAAAGTGAAGTAATTCACAGCGATTAGGGGACCTATTATTTGTCGGACATGCAGACAAACACCTTTTACCCATTAACGCGAGGAATAAGAAGATTAATAAGACGCATGTCCGCCAAATTTAAAAGCAAGAAGATGCAGTAGTTAAACCAAGCATGCGGATTGGCCGTTATGACAAAAGACAGACCCTGTGCGTTACCGCTATAAACACTCGTATCTCAATGAAAGCCCTTCTGAAAATGATAACACCCGCACTTTGGCGCCAGTAATACACAAACACTAAAACTAAACCTTCAAGGGAGTAATTTTCACCCCTAAGACAACAAATGTGTTCCGAGATTTTGAAACAAATTTTTAGGACAGAAAATTTTAAGTTGGTGGCACAAAAGTGTCCAGCAGGAGAAAACGATAAAAAATCACTCTTGAATTAGGTCCAACACACGGAAATCCAACATATTGCAACCACCACCGACCACACCACAAAAGCAATTAAGGTCATGCAATAGCCAACCCACGGCGTGCAATTAAATGCCTTAACGCTACAGTTGTACCGCCCCACTTTACCCTTACACTTGGATCACTGTCTTTAGAACCTTGTAGCACTGATTTTAATCTGGTCGCCAAATTACAGAAATGCATTTGCGTATTATAAATCCCACTTTACTCTAATGTCCAGTTCGAGGGGTGGCAGAGACAAATAGTCCGCCCCCGAAAATTAAAGATGACGCGTTCCGCTTCGTTTCGTTGCTAGAATATTTAGTACAACTGAGCAGAGGAACTCTCGTCCGAAAGGACATCGGGCAGCACAGAAATGCATTTGGGAAACGTTTTCCTTATAGTTTACTACGTTCCTGACGATTTTAGTTTTGTACTTCACATTGAGGACCGACGAGTACATTCACGCATATCCATATCACATTTCATCTTCAAAGTTTCGGAGCACATCTCGGGCGGCCGTCAAGAGAGATTGATACTCCAGACGAATTCAGGGGCGGCTCAACGGAGGTAAACATCACTTCACGCCAGCTCAAGAAAAATGGGAGAAACCAACTTTCGACACTCGGGCAGCCAATCGAAGGCCGTCACCCATTATTTAAGTTCCCGAAACATTCAAGCCCTGTGTACATACTGTACTTGCACTGCCCAGTAAAACAGTTATCAACTGATTGTTCGCTCTTCCTATTTATATAATATAAAATTTATATAAAATGTAGGTACGTGAAGTGTACCATCTGCTGGGAAAAAATGATAAAACGCTGATCGCACTTACTACTAGCATGTCCACACCCTATCTAACACTTTGCCTTGCGAAATTCCATGTCATATAAATAGCCATTACGGAAAACTTATGAAATTATTATGCTTGAGAGCTTAAAACAATGTGGATACAGAAAAAATCTCTTTGAAAAAAATCCATCCCCAGTACCCATGCATTCCAAAACTCAACTACTGCAATTTCTTTTTACAGAAGATCCGACTTACTTTGCATCGAAGTGGTACTGCTGGTTGAGAACGGTGAACATTTTCTGGTAAAGAGTTGCAAAGAAGTTGTCCATCGCATCCGCCAGTTCAATATTCCCACGAGTGTAGTACCTCTCCAGATTCTCAAAGAGGTCCGTGAACACGTAAGAGTTTTGCTCGTAGATGACACCATACGTTCTCTTGAACATTGCGTGGAAATCTTTTTTTGAAGTTTCTAGAAGATCTCGAAAAAATTCTGTAAGAAAAATCACACACACTATTTAGCGAATTAAACGTAACCAATTGTAAAGGCATGACACTTCGACACCGAAGAAGAGATTATGTACGTATTTTAGGAGGCATCCCATCAAGGATATTATTTAGTAAGTAAATAAAAACCTAATCGGGAAAATATACGAATAATCACGTCCATTTAAAACTTAAAAGATCTTAACGTGGATTAAAATTGATGATCACACATGGACAAGCAACTGACCCAATCCAAGAATTCTGGTTTTGCCTTTGGATGTCAACGAAAATAATTTTTATCGACAAAATCGAGCCTCTCTTCATGAAGGCACAACTCAAACCCAAGATGCCTCTTGCTATCGCTAAAGCTTTTTTCTATTCCCGAAAATTTGGAAGCTGAATCCGAGCCAAGGAAAAACGAAAGGTAGATTGATGGGAGACTCACCGAGTGCAGATTCAACACAAGAGCTTCGAAAATAGGTAAAATAAGATTTTATAAACGTTCTGAGAGAGGGCGGGTATTTTTTTAAAGGGACGAAATTCAATGCTATTCCAATTCCAGGCGGTATCTTCCTATCCCAAGTTAAGTGTTTACAATTCGCGCAGGGTTTTCAGCTTTTAGAACGTATTTCTGGTATATATATATATATATATATATATATATATATATAATTATATATGTGTGTGTGTG
>LYUA01000220.1:846141-860587 GCA_002093875.1 Calopteryx splendens | reverse complement strand
TCTGTTTCCGTGGGAACATCGAATGCCGCCGTCACTCTTTCGTTTCACCGGAAAGGAGAGAGAGTTCCCCGTCCGGAGTTCGGAGACGTAAAGGGGGCGACTGCCATCGCGTTGAAAAGACTCGAGAGTTCAAACGGAGTTTGTCCAGGACTCTCCAATACTTACCAGTAACTCGGTGGAAAGGGAGGGGCCACGATTATGTTATTGCAAATTCACTCGGGATTCATTTGCACCAAGTCCGTCCACCCTGAACGTAGGATTCCAGGGGGTCGCAGTACCGAAACCGAGAGACGATAATCCGTCTCAACAGTTGGGTTTTTTTTTCACCCAAAAACTTAACTCCGAGGCTGGATTGATACGCATAAAATACTGCCAGGGTACATCGACCGGTTAAATGATTTGACCGACCGTCTTCTTCTGCGGAATTTAGATCATTGTTCAACTCCGAGATGATGCGTGAAAAGTTGGGATGTGGACAGGGGTAAGAGCATCCCTGAGAGGACGATGCCGATGGAAATGAACCCTTTTTCTTTCGATGGCCCCGTGGTAACCTCCAGAAAATGAAGACGTGCTTTTCATTCGGTACAGCTACTCCATTGTGAGGAAGTGAAAATAAAACACAAGAGCCAACGTCAATTTGCAGACTAGGAACCTTTGGGTGCACTGATATCAAGAAAATTTTTCACCTTTTTCCATTTAAATTCAAATTTCTCCAACGGTGGGCACGACCTGAATAAGAATCTTCCAATTGAGAAACCTATTGGGAGCGACAACGGCGGATTGAATTACAATTAAAAATCATTTCTAGGGTGCTAGAGATGGTGATTATAATTCCTTGAGAATCTGGCAAGCATAATAAGCTTGCTTCTATGAGAAAATATGGCAACAGATCGATAATAATTAGACAAGGGAAGTTTGGGTAGCATGAGCGCAGAGGGTTTTATGAGTAAATTACTTATTTGAAAAGAAACATCATCTATCGTCTAAATGAAGAAATATGTCCTCCTACTACTATATTAAGGTTTAAGACGCTGTAATAGAAGGCCAATAGAGAGTTTTTTAAACCTGATTTCTACATTAACATGTCCTTATGTCATCAAATTGTTCTCAACTTTGTACATTCGAGATGAAATTGACAGGGATAGCAGTTGAGGTTCACCCAAGCATCCATCGCCTACCACATCTTTCACAAATGTTTATCTCCGAAAACTTTCCGCAAAAGTGCTTTTATCTGGTTAACACGATTTTCAAAAGGACGAGTAAAATTCCGAGTTTTTAATTTACATCAAAAGAATTTTGACTCGTATTCGGCAAAAAAAACCTTTCGCTTTGCAACTTATTAAAAAAAATCACATTCGGGACGTGGTGCTTTTATTTTTAAGAAGTGAAGAGAAGAAAATTATATAGAAACCGAGCAGAGAGGTAAAATGAAACGAAGTAAGAGAGCTGGGGCCTCAAGTGTGTTGTATACACTCTATTCGGGGAGACGAGAGTAGGCGTCGAAAGAAATTCCCCGGCTTCACCCCGTTCTTGAGACGTTTGCGCAAAGTTACGGGGATAAAATAAAACCCCCTCCGTATCCGGCTATCCACTCGCACTCACCGAAATCGGGAGTCCATTCCTGACAAACTGTAAAAGATTGAACAAGGGGCTTCATCAAATATTCGACGCCTGAAGTGTCCGCAGTAAATTTTGGAGTTGTCCTATTGCTGCTGAGGTTCTGATTGGTGAATCTCCAACACCGCGAAAAAGTTTTGCTTTCCGTTGAAGTAGTCCCAAAACCAATCCGCTCGCTCGGAATAGTGCGAGGGGGGACACGTCCCATTGATTTCGATTGTTCCGCTTCGCACGCGCATGACTATTGTGCTTCCCCGATCATATCAGTCACATAAAAGTTTCCACCGCCACGAGAGTCGAGTTCTCCAGCTCGCGGATGCCGAGGGTTTTTCTGTCGACCGCAACCGTTGATCTACGGTCGGTCACCTCCAAAACGTTCTCTATGCGAGCTGAATGCGTCCAGAATACGCAAGCGGAATTGAAAAAAAAACAAACCCAGCTCTAAATTACACATTTATTTGCATTTTCAATGAAATTACGTATATTCTATAAACACATTTCGTAGAAATACAAAAACTATAAATAACCTGAGAGGGTCCCTTAGCATTCCACATTTACACATTTCCTCGTTCAGTTTCGCCTAGAGGATCAGCATTCTACCCGATAAAATGGAAAATAGCGGGTTAGAACAATCCCTACGAGAAGCATTTATCCACGGAGATATTCCACTATTTAATAACATTCGACACTAATTCGCATCCTTACGACGAACGCGATTTAATAACATCATTGGACTAAAAATAAAAACATAAATCTACAACCGATTAACAAAATTATTAAATCCATCATGACTTTTCATGACGCCAAACCAAACTAATAAAAAAGAAATAGTTATGCCAACCACCTATTGTTGGGTAGCGTTCAGTTCCAGCATCCGAACACCACTTGAGCGAAAAATCTTCTTCCAACCGAGGTCTAGACGCTGCCTCCTCCAAAAATAAAAAAATATAACGCTCTCCTAAAATATTTCGTTTTTATGAACCCATATACACTTCGATAAATCGGAGGAAACCTACATCTTGGCTGAGATACACGCCCAGCTACCGAGATTAGATCTCCTAGGAACCCATCACAGAGTAATAACGCTCACGAAAACGCTGCCTCGGGCTGATATATTTCAGAGGATACACATCCTTATCGTCCTATCATCCCAGCACTCGGAGAAGGGCCTATCTTCCCTCGGAATGTCTTAAGCTGCGGAGAACACTTGGATGATGCATAGCACTCACGAAATACACCACAGCGCAGGCTATAATTTCATTAATCCTTGGTTCATTCATTCTTCGCTTCACGCGTGGGACTGAACGGGAAAGCCCATATTCTTTCCCGAAGCCTGTAACCGCGTAGAGAATGGCTACATATTATTCCTAGGAATGTAATGAGAAGAAATTGAAGAAGCGAAGTGTGTTTTGCAATGAACTCCTGGGCTTCGCCGTTGTAAGAGAGACAAATTTGTGATCAAGGGAAAGTTGCAGAGGTATTTGAGGTGACATTTCTTTACTGCCTCGTAAAACGCAAAGACAACCGAATGCAATAAAAAATGTATAAATTATATTTTAGTGATATAAAATTAAATAAGCATGGCGTTATAACTATAACGAAAAGTGAAAGTAACAAATTCATTTGTGCGTCAGAAAAAAAAGAAAATAATAGGCACACCTTTCTCCATTATAGAGTATCAATCTCCCAGTACTTCATGCCCTTTGTCTTAAACCAGGATCACGACCTTCGACCATAATTGGGGATTCATACTCTTACGAAACATACCAAGAGAAAAATACACAAATATATCAATTCACCAATGGGCATTCACTCCCGAGTTTGAAATCAAACTCGGGACCAAAGATCGGAAGGCACTCTACGCATTGTTCTAATCAGAGCGGTACAGAACGTTCACTATGGAACAATATTCAAGAAATACTTTCAGCTTATCCTGGCTCTAATGTGCACTTACACCTTTCCTTTATTTTTTCATCAAATTTGCCTACAACCCGCTGAATGAATTTAATTATCTTTAAGTCGGCACCGTGTATCCTACTTTGACAGCCTCCATGAATGTCCCCCGTGAAACGTAAAAGGCGAGTACCAGAGAAACGTAATTAGTTTTAAAAACCCGGTTGTGATCAAAGCCAAACTGGAGGCATAATTAAGGCCAATCACTCCTATTCAATCCTACGAGGCAATTTCGTCAGACACGTAATCACGTTTTACATTGCTCGCCAAACTTATCCTGGTAGACTGATCCAACTGAAATTAAACGTCAGAGATGAGGGGAAAATGATCCCCTAAATTCCCTTTCTGCCAACTTTCCTCCGGTAACCGTAAAATCATTATCTCGTAATTCTTTTCAAATTCCGGGATTTCAAAAGCAGGCGGAGCACGGAGAATGTCATCCACCACAGCCTAATAGTTTTGGTATAAACTTTTTTTTTAACGGCGAGAGGGCAACGAATAAAATTCGTAAACGCACACGAATTGGAGCGAGGATGAACTAACCATCCAAATGCACCGACGCGCGACGGTAGGAGACGCACAACTTGATTCACGCCGTAGCAGCGACGATTGTCCCAACCTCCCCTGCACGACGAATAGATTTCGGGTCGCTGGCCGAAGATTGTCCCGCGGAGGACGCCGTGACGCGCGCGGATAAACGCGTACGTCAGATAGTAGTCCATCGGTCGGACCGAGACCACCCTCGGCGAAATGATTGCACAAGGCCACACAAAGAGAGGAACACTTCGGCGAACGCAGCGCCCGCACACTTGATTCTAAGGCCGCCAAAGGGCAGGGCGTCGGTCATACGTGGGCACACAGTGGAGAATTGAGCCATGGACGCATTTTTAAAACTCTCGCTTCATTTTACTCGACCGGTCTCTCGTTTTCACGTGTGACCACCACCACCGCGGTGACGGATCTGTGGGGGATTTCGAGGAGGGGGGGAGGAGGATTTGAACATTCCCTCCCTCAATCGTTTCGCTTCAAAAAAAACTTCAAAACACTTTCATTTCCAACGAACTAATGATTGTACTATTCAAGAAAACTAATTTCCTCTTTATTGCCCACTTTTTAGAATACTAGTCCACGATCAATAACATCAAATCAATCACCTATTGGTTTAGGGAAAAATACACGTGCATGGTCATCAAAGAAATGTCTGACAAAATATATTCTCGTACGCGGAGACATAAATATCCCCAAACGAGCAAATCTAACTAATTGTCCCTGCCCTTAGATTAATCCCTGGGTACGCCCCTTCCTCAGACAGCGCATATTCTTCATGTAAGGTTCAAGGTATCAGGAATTTATACACACGCTTTCGTGAAAAAAATCTTAAATCTTACCCTGCAAGCCACCACGAGGGCGTGTGGCAGGGGGTGTTCGGTCGCCAGCCATTTTGGTAATTGGCGATTATTAGCGTTGGGTGTCATTTTATTCTCGGGAAGTTCGAACTGCCGCACGTGATGTTTCCAACTGTTGTGGTCACGAACCGTTCGAGGGAAAAAGTCTTCCTTTTATTGGTCGGTTCGGAAGTCGATTTCCCTTTCCTTTTCGTTGAGGTCTCGCCTATCAAAGTAACGCGGCGTTCAACAGCTCTGTGTATGAGCTAAATTAAAATTATTTGTATTTTCCCCAATAGTTGAAGCCGAGCATACAACCTACGTACTTCCAGTGGCTACCAACCGAGGCTCTGCAATAACAATGAGACGCTTTCAGTTCGATCGTACCGATTTTTCCCGAAATGGGCAGATATTATTCTCTGTTTCCTGTTTAATTCCGAAAATAAATCTATCTCCGCAGGGTCTCAAATCTACTTAACTCTTTCATTTGAATACTTCCCCACTACTCGCTTCGTCCCCGTGCACGAAAACATTTGATCAGACATTTACTTATTAAACATGTCTTTTATATTTTTCCTAAGCTAATTGGTGATTTATTTGGCATAATTAACCATAAAATTTATAATTTTTCTTTATTAACCATGGGTTATCATTGGAAAACGAGCCAATAAAGAAAAGAAATGTTATTTTTTTTCTTTATTTCCCACAGCGGAAAAAGAGTACGATGAACACCCATTAAACTTATGCCTGCAAAGTAATTTATATCGGAAAACGGTACTTTTTCCAGGATTTTCGGTCTATTAAAAAAACTAATTAATTCGTTCTAGGCCAAATCTAAGTTCAATTAAATTAGAGTTAACCGGGAGGATTAATCAGTTGAATTCACCGAGAAAAACCTGAAGCTAAGATATTAACTCCAACGCTGGAGTGGGTTTTACATCGTGACAAAAGCACAGTCGACTGTGCTGGTGTGCAGCAAAGTTAATCGAGATAATTTTCCTTTTCCTTGCCGACTATCCTGGTGGTCCGTGTGACCTAGGGCCCCGATGACCCCTCGCTCGCTACCACGTTTCCTGACGACTGAACAACAAATATTTTAAACGACACCAAGCTCAAGTGGTGTGCAAATTAAGTTACGCAATTTACATTTTCATGCGACTGATAATCACAAAATAATACGAGGCGACCACGGCTTGATTGAGAATTTAAGGGTTTTAATTTAGTAAACAATATATTAGTAAACAATATTTAATAAACAATTAGAGGGATATACGTCACTTTGAGCGATTATAAAATATTGATACAGATAGGTCCAAAATTAACAAATATTTTTAAAAATGGCCGAGAAAAGCGATGTTAAATTTTCACAGGGCTTGTTGGAGAAGTGTTCCCTCGACCGATAAATCCACACGCAACACGAATACGCTCTTTCCGGGTCTCTGAGCATCGATTTTACCTCCATCGAGGAAGAGGCGACAAGGATTTCTTTTCCCCTCCACGGACGTAAAAGGGCAGCGCTAATAATAACCTCATTACTTTAAAGGGCTTAGTTTATCATAAGCAGCGTTTTTGGACTTTTTACGAACGCGGGCCCCACTTGGGGAGTTTATGAGCACCCTCTACGGGTCCCATTAGCATCAGCAGCCGCACAACCCAGACGCATCTAGGCTGCCAGACTAAACCACCAAGCGACCTGTTCTTGAAGTATTGAGAGAATTAAAAAAAAATAAAAAATAACCCTTGGATTTAGGAGAAAAATGCGAACGCTGGAAAGAGTTGAGCGCAAGACAATTCGAAGGCACAATGGTCATTTAAAAAGGTAATTAACAGACACTTACCAGTTAGAACATTAATAGGGTACACACTCAGCGAAAACAAATTGGCAAATGGTTTGTCTCAGTTTTTGCTGAAGTGAAACAGATTTTCATGAGAAAAATTTAGTTTTTAGCCCTTTTTGCCACAGATTTTCTTACAATTTCAAAGAAACAGCGGGGGATGCCGTGACAATGATTTTTACAATGTGAACTTTTCGCACGTTTCTTACAATTATTATGAAAGCAAAAGGGTGGTAATTTTAGTTCTGCTGCTGGTATTTATTTCGAAAAAATATCTCATAAATTCATTTCACTTATCACGCATCTGTCTAGACATACTTTAGAAGCATTCCCAATCGATTTTCTACGCATGCGGCATGAACTTATCGTCTCCCAAAACAACCTCTACTAATTACTACGGCTATCCACGGGAAAATTATAAGTTGTATGCTTAGGTGATAAGAGACTATAATACGATATTCGTTTTCACTATCGTCAATCATTGATAATTAACTGCAGAGTTTGACGAAGTAAATGGCTGAAGTGCCTAAACATAATTAGTACGAAATATTTATTTACCTACTTCATTTTTGAAAGGAGCCGAGCTAAGTAAGGGAAGAACTTAAAACGTGGCTGCAATACGCCAGGTAAGTTCATCAATACTCAATTATCGCGAGCTATATTGCTTGTTATGAGAATACCTCTCTGTAAAATAATGGCATGATTTATTTTGTGATTCATTGTCTTGTAAATCTTCCTCTGTGTCGGGAATAGGTTTGCTTAATTCAGAAAAGTTGTCCTTTCATGATAAAAAACCTTTTTATGATTCAATTTATTTCTTATAAGCAAAGGGTCCGACCTATAGTTACAAGGCCGCTACATACATAGAAATAATAAAATATATCTCAAGAAGATAGACGAATCGTAAATCTCGAAAATTAAATTATGAATTCTTGAGGCGTGGGGAAGGTGATATTTAATGGCACGCAGACAAGCTACAGCGGATATCGTTAAAGTTATATATATTCCTCAGTATTATAGAAATCGATAGGAGAGGCGAGTAACAATAGTTTGAGCTTTACTTGAAGTGGTCGGAATCCCGTCAATTCATATTTCCGCTCTCTGCCTTAGATATAGAATCATTGGACATAATCCGCAGGGGTCATCAAACAGTAGCAGTAAATCTGCAAGGATGAAGTCAAAGTTTTCCACCTTTATTACCAATTCATAAGTGGCGTTCTTACGAGCACCCTTAGCCCATGAAAAGCTCTTAAAAAAATTACCGCTCGAAAAAGTAAATATAAAATCAACGGCAGCGTCGTGTTCGGTGCAGGATTACAGAGTTCATTTGTCATAACTAGTAATTCGCCGGGAGAAGGGAGGAAATGCAGGAAGAGGGCGGAGAGAGAAAAAGAGAAAGAGAGCCTACTCTTGAACGCAATGACTACCCCCGATCCCACCCGATCGCGTCAGTCGCGTGCTTTCTTCTGTACAGCCTAACATGAACGCCAGATAATTGCGCTAATGGAAATTTCAACTGGCTCAATGAAAAACTCTTCTCATCACAGAACTTTATTTCAAGTTCGAAATAATTATGGCATTACTCTTTCGAGTGAGCGTCACATTTCATTACGAAGCAAGAGTATTCAACAGTTTCCAGGACAAAACGTTTTATTTAAATAATGTTGAACCACATTTTAAGTTCTTTACATATATTTCGTGTTCTCTGACGTGGAAGACTTAATAAAATAGAATACACTTTCAATACCATCATACGGAAAAAAACGGCACCTAACCGATAGATATACCATTAATAATTGGAAAAAGATCTATCTATACACAGTTTTTCGCATTTTCTGGAGCAGACGACTTGGAAATAAAATAAAATTTTACTACTTTTCATCTATCGGAGTAAGATCGAGGAACGCTGAAGAAAGTATACAGCAGGATGAATACGAGTTCCAGCTGGAGACATTTCAGTAACCAAGCACGCATATGCTCCACCGACTCGGTCAGAAAGTTTTCACCTGCCCAGAAAACGTGACCGAAAGTCTCACTGGAAACCACACGGTAGCCACTGGATTCCCCACCTCTTCGCACCCTTCCGCTTGCACTCACTCGACAATGGGCGACACATTACGGTTCCTCTAAATGAAACCGTGAAGTTCGGTCGTCCAAGCCACGGCGAAGCCCTAAGATGGCCGGAGCTTAGTCAACAGATGTTACTCCTAGAATTACGACACCCTATTAACTACCATTCACGAGGAGAGGGTGGGAAGAGAGAGAGATTGCCTCCTAAATGGGGATAACGGATTAGTTACGACCAACTAGGGCGTCAAACTCTTATGACATCACGGAGAGTTTGGCTAAAGAATTTTTTTTTCCACGTTCCCCAATTTGTATCGACAAAGCCCCCCTTTAGGCCTCTTCGTCAGCCGTAAAATCTTGATGACAGACGAAATCCGAAAAGTCACGCATGGAATTCAACTAATCCCTAAACAAAATGATGTGCCCGCAAGGCTAAATGCAGTTGTCCCCAGCCCAAAAAAAATACAAAATCCTGACATAATAAATTGACTCAACATTCATTCAGAATAATGCCACAATTACCATGCGGAGTTAAGGGTTAAAATCCTTCTCCTCGACCACGAGTCCTGCTCTCACAGACGGACATAGAGTTATTTGGAATTCGAACACACTGCCATGGTCACATCAAATCGGATTTGAGAAATAAAATGAGATTTACAACCCCTGTTATGAACTACTAGGCTGACACTGATTTTTATTTATGCGCGCCACGCCAAACGTATTTTTTTATGGCAGCGTCTTAAATTGGAATTTTTCCAAGGGAAAAAAACCCCCCTCCACGCACGTCGCCGGTCAAGTCTAGCAAATTTTCCCGGACGAAAAAAGAATTTATGACCTCGGTTTATTGCCTTAATACTGACATTTCTACAGAAGGAATTAAAAGATAGTGGCCCATCGCAGTCTTGTAAGAGGCGCAATATATACCCTCTAAAAATGGCCATAAAGGAACTAAACTCGAACGGTAAACGGTGCCAAATGCGGTGCTGTCCACGGGCTCTTTTTGGAACGCCCGGGACCTTTTCATTCAAACTACAAAGGAAAGAGCAATCGCGACATTTGTCACAAAAAAAATTCGACGTTTACCATCAACTGGAAAAAGCATGATTAAAACGATTTATGAAAAAGAAAAGAGTTAAATTGAAGATTCGACATCAGCAAAACTATTCCGAAAACAGTAGAAACCCCAAGTGATACAAAAAGATGCACTTAATGTGAATAATTACATTTTAAAGAGGGTAATTACCTCCATCATTGTGGCAATGTCAATGAATTCTCCTCTGCTGAAATTAATACAGTAACGAGACTGCAGATTTTTATGATAAGTAAGGAAAGGTTTATTATTAATCCCTATAGTAAGGCGGAGTGTGATATTCATAGGCCCATGATTTTGGGAACCTCTTTCCCTAGAGCTTCTGTGGTCTCCGGTAAAGATCAAGTTCTCCAGATAAAAAAAATACAGCTTGGGTTTGGCTAAGATTGTCCAGAGGCAACACCTGAAAATTAATCTAGGATACACCCCAATCAACTGCCGAAAGATCTACCCAGTAGTTCACTACGCTGCCTACCATCTCATCCACCAAAATAAACGTGAATAACGTTCTGTTTCAATTCAAGTAGTTTCATCGGGCCATTATGCGAACGCAACTAATGCGTCAATTAAGGATCTACTTGCAAACGCTGACGGCGATGACGTGAATCAATTTATATTTCTACTAAACGCCCTAACGAGGCGTAACTAGCGGAAGAGGATGCGATGGTTTGGATACCGAGAAAAAAATTGTTGGAAATTTAGAGCGAATGATCTCCGCGTTACACAATCGCGTCGTACCAACGCTTGAGAGGCACGGATCATCTCGGCAGGGGCCAAACGGAGCCAAGGGCCCGTCGCTGCCAGGGCCAGCACGAGGCATAATAAACCTTCATGCGCCAACTTCCAACCACTACCCGCCCACCCAAATGTAAGAGGAATATCCTTTCAAGGCGTTTCGTGGTAATTTATTTTAAAAGCTCCGAATGAAAATAATACGCGAGCCAACCAACCAAAATACAAACCATCAAAAAGTACATATTATTCGAATATTTCGAATCCACGAAGCACTTTCTGAAACCCTCATGGAGACATCTTATTACGACTTTCCATGGAAATCCATGGGAAGCCGTCGCAGATTCCAAGAAAACCATACATTTTCCATGGAAATAGCAGAACTTTTTCATCCATTTAAATTGAAAGCCTTGAGAATATTCCACAAGGGTTTCCCATTTAAAGAATCGCATGCGAGATATTTTTAGTTCACATTAAATATTACTTAAATTTCCTTTAGTCCCGAGATGGGCGCGAGAGGAATTTGGACGGTCCTTCGCATCTTGAAGCAAGGATGATTTAATCGGAGCCGAAGTTCCTCCTCCCCAATCGGAAGTTTCACTTCGATCCTCTCTAATAATGGGGTGAGGCTCCACAAAATAATTGGAAGGGATCACGGCGTAAGAGAGGACATCGACAACACTAAAACCTTACCCTCCCCCAGCGGCAGCTCATCGCCCCTTTTCACCAGTGAATGATCCCGATGATGACACCCCTCCACAACGGCATTCGCGGGACCTCTCCGACGTAAGAGATCCCGGCCCACATAATCCTCCTCCCTTGGGACAACGATCCGTCCGGTGCGGTTCTACACGTCTATGGACACGGCTGCTTGCCACGATATCGGCACTTGAAAAACCTCACCCACATCGGGAGTAAAACAAGCGAAACAAGAAGGTACTTAAGACTACCAATTTTGGGAGACTCAAAAAGAGTTGAACGCGTTATTAATTTGGAGATTAGAGTCTCCGTACAAATCAACACAATGCGTTGACTTTATTTTCCTCCCACCCTCTCATTTGGCTCGTTATTTTTTTTAGATTACAGATTTTAAAGACAATTTCTAAGAGTTGAATTAGAAGTAGGTCCCCAGTTACACTTAGTATGAATTATTATCGTTGTTAAATCATTGTCATCGTTCTCTAACAAAGGTACTCTCAATATAAATATCACGGCGCGCAGAATTTTAGCAAGGTTTAAAAAAAGGCTGTGAGATATAGAGATCACTTCAAGAAATATTTTTTTTTGTAAATATATACTCACTATCGTGAATTTTTTATTCCGGTTTTCAAAAACTTTTAGAATCTCCAAAAGCATCCAGAAATTCCCTCCACTCGACGCGGAATGTGTACGCTTTTCACAGTGATGTCCGAAAAGAACCTAATAATTTATGCTGGAAAGAATACAATGGGCGAAAAGTTTTTATCTCCATTCCAACAGAATTTAAGTGCTTTAAATGGCTACTTCACCGCTAATGCTTGCTTCTAGGGATGGGCAAGTGCTTTCCCACAACGGTTTCCCCATTAGCAGCCGCTTCAGTAGGTTCCTGGAAAGATTTTAGGGAAATTTCCTCCTACCTGATTCGATTCGGAAAACAAGAGAAATATAAAAATAGTGAAAAGGTTTTTATTCGGTAAATGTTTTGTAGCCACGGGTCTCGCGTGCATTTATATAATTTTATTATTATAATAATATTTTTATAATAATTTTTGCGTAATTTTAATATTATTAAAAATCTTGGTTTAAATCATCGCTTCAAAAAAAATCGTTACGGCAAAAATAAAAAAGGCAGCGATATCGTCATATCCCTGCTGCCATCGGATGATTACCGGTGAAATTACTTAAAAGATGAAGGAACGACATTTTTGATTAATTTGAGTTAGTAAAGCCATATCAGAACCAATTAAAATGAATTCCCACTTTATTTCCGCCCTTAAGAACTCGTTGGGGGTTATTTCTGGCAATACACTCACATTGACGATAAATATCGCACAGACACTCGCAATTAACTATAGCATTAGTTCCATTAAGTTTCCTAACGTAATTTTGATCTTATTTAAAAGCTACTTCAATGCGATTTATAGCGTCAAAACTTCCAGGGTAATGGCAGGATACACAGGGAAGGGAACTGGATCTGCCCCGACAATGAGACTACCAAACGCGCTAGTACTTAGTCGCAGGAGTGCTCTAATCTCACTTAACAAACCAACCTTCGGATCTAAAACTGTGGTTATTTTGGTAATACGAACTGCATTCGTTCATTTCCGAATACATGTTCAACGACTACCTTGCTCTATCTCACACTCCTCGAATGACCTTGTTGTTTTGTGACAATGATGTCTTTACACTGCAATCACTCGCAATAGAGTAGTTAATGACTTGTTGGGGTTTTTCTTTGCCAAGGCGTTGCTGGGCCGCAGACTCCCGAAGCAAAAATGGATTCACAACATCATTGCAGAGCTTGATCCTGCAACATTCAATTCACCACTTCTCTCGTCTAGTCCATCAATTCAGCTTAAAATATATTGAAAAGCTTTTCAATAATGTGTTTCGAAGAGAATCTGAATGAGCTGTCAATGAGAGTCATAAAAGCAGTGCCATTATAATATTTCGCGACTGCAAAAATTGAGACGAGTAAACTAGGAACACTAGGGAAACCATAATGGAAGTCATTAAAGTCAATGATAGAGAAACAGAGACAACTATTAAGGACCTTGGTAATAGTCACCTATCATCTCCGAGGGGAGTTCTCCTACGACCAAGAGATTTTTGACGGATGATGAAGATTCATAAGGATCTGTTCATCCAGAACCGGAATATGATTATTAATATGGGCCTTAGACTCCTACAAAGGTACACAGGGAACTCGAGGTTACTCCGCGGGAATTGCTAGGTTAATCAGAGGGGGAAAAAACCCCAAACTACATCGGCAGACAGGACCACCTAGATAAAATAATAGACATTGGCTCAAACCCTTTAAAATTGAAACACAAGTCATTCCCTTGAACTAATTAGGGGTCAAAGAGAAAAACATGACTACGCACCCAAAAAAAAACTTTTTGCCAATTGCCATCCCTGCTGTGAACACAGCGTGCAAACAGAATTGATAAAAAAAAGCGTCGTGCCAAGACCTCCAGCAAAACACACACATAACCTCCCCCGACCCACCCACCTCCGCGCTACCGGTGACTCGTAGAACATGACATAGATTTTTGGTGTAACTTTTAAGCTTCCCGCAAGCTCACTCCACAAGCCGCCCGAGATTTTCGCGCGATTCTTTATTATCAGCAATGAACACATTATAGTTGGTGGGAAAGAAATCTCGCCCGGAGTTCTTTACCCACCTACGGCGCGGTGTTGGCACCGACGGTGACCAAACCCGTTAGGGTGGCAACCCTTTCCGTGCTGGATGACGACCACGAAAGCGATGATGATGATGATGATTTGGTTTCGGATGGTTTTGACGCCACAGCCCGCCCTCACGAATTGCCGCCACGAACGACGGCGGACGCGTTATTGAAAACAACAACCAAGCTCGACCGAGTTCACAAGGGGCCGCCCCATGTTTCCATTACGCCAGACAGAAAATACTCTCGCTTCGACGCGTTCCAAGCACGCAGCTGGCGTGGAATGGCACTTTCAATCCTCGCCGATAATGAGGGCAATTTTTTTTATTTGTCGCGCATATTTGCGGGGTCGCGTCGAGGGAATCCCTCTTCCCCCCCCCC
>LYUA01000220.1:764021-776237 GCA_002093875.1 Calopteryx splendens | reverse complement strand
CCTCCCCCCCACCCCCAAAAAAAAATAAAAGTCCTATAGTGGACAGCGGAGCTGCCGAAAATCGTGCCCGACGGACGTGACTCATGCGGACGAGGGAGAGAAGAAAAACACGACCGGCGTATTTGGCGAGCACAATAGGAACAGCATTTTTCGGCCATTTTCACACGGCGCGGTGCGCGACACTCGGGGAGGGCATTCCATGTCGGTGTGGAGTAAATGGAGTGGACTTCAACCTCTCGCGGCGTCCGACCCGTTGCGTGCGACGTCCTGAAGTTTTAAGACCGGCATCAATTTCGCGGGGGAACTCTCCATCAGCGGAGGCAGAATAAAGAGTTGGTCTGTGCTGTACGACTATATATCGACGCCATGCTGATGTTTTCGCCGCATCGGCCAAGTCGTATTAGTAAGGAATCGATACATCGACGGTGGATGATCATCGTCAACAATACAAAAATATGAACAATATAAAATGTGAACGATGTAATCAATATAAGATTTGGACGACATGAATTGTGTGCACGATTTGAGTAATATTATGGATGCTCACACCAGAATTCCACGTACTTTCCAGAAAACATATTAAGGCTATGGAGATGCCAGTCCTGTAGTATGCGTACATGTCCGATATTTTAGATATTCGACATGGGCAATATTGTCATTTTTCTCGATTCGTCCTCTGATAATCGCCACCTAAAAACATATCGTCACCACCTAAATAATAATTTCATTTCGAAGGTCGAGAAAAATAAAAAATAAATACCGCAGTGCAAATAGCAAGGAAAAGTTTTTTATTAATTTATACGCGTTCTGGAAGGTACATAGATACCAAAACTCAATGATCATCGTCATGATATAAGTGTGCATGCAGAAAGAAACAGGAGCGCGAATAGGTTCTTCCGGTGGATACTTGTCAGTTTCGCGTAGGTACTACACAAGCGACTTGAAGCGGAAATATAAATTAACATTCACATTTTCCAGGGAGAGGGGTGGGAATGATATTTTTTTACCAAACAACAATCCTAGGCACATATCACATACGTTCGATCCGCAGATCAGGCGTTCCGACAAACCTCAGCTGTAGCGTTAAAAAAAATGTGGTCAACGATTTTTGGTAGTTATTTACATGGAAATTATATAGTTTAAAGGCAAACGCATTTCCAAGAACGATCAAAACATCCACTATCTTTCTACTTCTAATTTTGACTCTACACCTGTATTTAATGGAGGCAGTCAACACTAAAGTGCGGACCTTTTATTTAGCACGAAGATATTTTAATCAGTGCCTGAGCCTATTAAAAATTTATTTCAGCATGAGCCTCTTTCTCCAACGTTAGCTAAAGTAAAGCCAGAGCTTGCCATAAAATCCCACTATTATCCAAGCATGAGCAATGACACCAAAATTGAAACAGTAGAAAGCAATAGGTGCAACCTTTCTAACTGTTCTAAAATAAATTATTACATATCTAATCGCGTTTTAAATTTCATGATAAAATCTCAAGTTCCCCTAACAGGTGGTGAACTAACATCCCGTGCCACACACCCCTATGGCGTATTCAAATCTGAATGCCCAAACTGACATTAATCCAAGAAAAATATAATAAAAAGGATAGAACGATTCCCATATTCCATAATGTGACATTTTGTCGAAGTTAAGCGCGCCGGAGAGCCCGAAGAATAGTGTATTTGGGTCGTTTTCACTTCCGTTTCGAAATAAAATCAATTCCCTTTAGGGTTCAAACAGGCAGGGCGTTCGGATGGTGAAGTGAAAGACTTATAGTAATACCCTGGTCTCACGATCACCGTAAATCATGGTTCTCTGAGTTTCCTCCGCTTCTGGCATGACGGAATTAACTCCCCCGTCATTACCACGGCAATTTGGAGACCCTCCGGTCAAACACGGGCTCAGGGAAAGAAAGAGGGAGGGAGGGAGGGAGGGAGGGAGGAAAGGTAGTGGAAGCCAGAAGGTAGCAGTCGACCGTCGCGCGGTGGGTCCATAGGTTTAGTCTACGATCACCATAGGTCCGTTGAGAAACGCACACGCTAGTGAGCTCGACAGTTCTCTGATCATTCAAGCATGCATGTTCAAAATTCGAATCGATAAAACCATCGCTGCGACACCCTTTCTCGCATGTACCCATAAATAACGACAGTACATGCGTGCGATAAAAGGCGCCCAGGACGAGACAAAAGGAAAATAGAGGTAAAACACGAAGGCTGGGCGAAGAAATTTCGAAGTAGAAGCGACATTCCTGCAATAGTCCGCGATGCGATGTTAAACCTCTCGGCAAGACGATTTTGCGCGATACAACACTGCCATGATATAGCAATGTCGTCCATGTACGTACGTATCAATTCAACGGAAGGGATTCGAGCATCTCTCGACCCCAACTGGATAGAAACCGTGGGTTGGTACAAGCAGTACGTGACATGAATATAACGGAAGAACCGCACTGACTTGAAGAAGAACGTTTTCTACTATTATCCTCCTGAAAAACGACAGGGGGGAGTGGAATTTCGTTCACATATACGAAATGTGAAACATTTTAGGACAGAAAGCACTGGAGAAATTTTGTTTTTAAGTAAAGGTGGATATAGTAAGTAAAGGTAAACACCCATAGATGAAACTATGAACTTTAATGTTCACCGAATTTCTTTTACAAATTAATTTTATTGTAACGTATGATTTTGTTTGCGCTCTATTTAATAGGTATTTAGATCTAGTACCACGAGGTAATCTTTTATTTTACATTTGAATAATATTAACAATACTTTCCACCATACAGGACTATCTCATGTATGGACATAAACTAATAACACAAACGAGCCGGAACAGTCAAAATCCAAACCTGAAAATTCTACCACGATTCAATGATTTTAATCGCATAAAAGGTAATCACGACGAGACTCTAAATTACAAAATTATTGAAAGTTCCAAACATTAATTCTGCATCAGCGGCGAACACGAAACATGAAGGATGACCACAGGACCGTGTCCCATTTATACAACCCTTTGTAACTGTGGCCCGAAAAACGCTGGCACAAGCATATTTCACGCGCATATTTGAAAACCGTTGCCCAACGTAAATTTATGTCACATCCCGGGTTAAAAAACCTACAATAAATTCACGGGTGGGCCACCAAAAAAAAATAATATTCAGGAAAAGGCGAGTGATTCGGTACGCATGCCTCCACCTTTGCCCGAATTTTCAGTTAAAAAGGGAAGCGATAGCTTTCATGTTATTTATTTCGCTCTGGGAATCGAACTCAGATTTCCCAATTTAATTTGGATGATGTAAATCAGTCCGTGAAGGCAATTCGATTTATCTTTGAAACTTAAAAGCTATGTGGCAGAGTAGGGGTGGCCACAGATATGGGACTCGCTCTGAATCCTGTTTTTTCCGGGTTTTTCACACTTCAAAAATCCTTTGTTCAAACAGCTTATCGAGAGTAAAATTCAGAATCCAGTGCCTAGGATCCAAATTTATCGTTAAGGGCAGGTATCAATTCGGGAGGCAGTCTTCTATCTTTCTCTCTTTGTAAACTTCTTGCCAATGAATTCGCCAAGTAGGCTAGTGGCAGAGGGTGTCTACGTGCGAAAGCCTTTAATTAAATTATTCTGAGGATTTATGAAATATTCTTAATGGTTAAAGGCGGATAACAAGGTCTTTCCATCCAAACTGCTGGGTTGTTTTACCTTGGATTTCGTCGTGGCCTGATGATTTGCAAGGAAAGTACATGTAAAATTGAAATCCTTCGGTGCAGTAACCTGTTTCATTCTCTTTATCCGAGCGGGCGTGGAAAATAATGCAGGATCCCCGCGTAGGATGTGAACTCGAGTGACCCTTGCTTTTCGAAGTGTCACGCAGCCCGGACAGCTCCCTCCGAGACTGCAGGAGTACAGAAATAGTTGTAATACGAAGAGAACATCAACTACGAACGAACGATTGGTGAAAACTACAAGTCCTGTGGAAAACGAAAAAGTTACTTGGCAATAAAAGAAATCGCTCTCAAATTTTAAGCATTAAAATTATACGAAAAACCCGCTGATAAAAATGGCATCGGACCTAAATTATTAATTGATATCACACGCAATATATATTCGCGTCGCTCACATTAATATATCAAGCGCATAATAATAACCTCTCCGTGGCGACTGGGTACATTTCCCGTCCGCTTATATACTGAGGGGTTCGACAGGAACTTTGCAATTGTTTTAATTTCGGATATTAATCATTTCCACGAAGTACTCTCGACTCAATTAAGTTTGTGCGTGATTGTTCTTGTTGTTTCATTAAAAGAATACAGCGTAAAAGGCCGAAACTTCCATTTTTGGAGTTAGCTAAATAAAAAATAATAACTAAAAATAAATTAACAATCATAAGAAACTAACAATGGCATATTTCACCAGGATGATGGCGTTTACTACTTCAGTACAAACAATAAAATGTTTTCCACTCCGTCGGCAGAAAAACTGGACACAGGCGCATGAGACTGACAAATGCGCTTGCGTTGCTGAATCAATTTAAACTATCCGCAAAGTTTTTGGGGCTCAGATTTTCCATTAACTTTCGCAAAAACTAACTTTCCTCACCTTTCATAGATTTCCTGAATTTCGAGCCGCCCCTCCTGCAAGATAAATTCGGCTGCCCCCCCACCACCACTGGGATAAACCCTCATCACGAGTTTATAAATATTTATAAAAATCCTTTCAGTAATCATAAAGGCCCCGTGTTACTTTGGGGCGGGTGGGTGTTCGTTTCTCACAAGTCGGGAACGAGATTACTTGTGCCGGAGCCCAGTTCCAAACGACCGCTGTCTGCGAACTTAACAAGGAGGTGATTAGAATTGCCTCTTAATGAATTCTCCTTCACGCTTGAACTGAAATGTGACACTACGGATCCAACCCCAGTTTCTAATTTGCCCCGGGTCTCGCCCATCTATACGATAACTCCGACTCCGAAAAAAATAACTTTCGTCTCCGTTAACTACTCCTAAACAGATCATTAACGGCCGGTTCGCTGCCATGTTGCCGCTGGCATCAACTGCCCTCTCTTTCCCACTTCGCCAGTACGTTTGCGCTCTGCTCCTGCTCCTCTCCGACACATCTCCGCTGAGGAAGGTAGTAACAATCTCTCGAAAAAAAATATTATCTTCGTCGTCACTGAAGGTACCTCGAGTAGTCTGATGTTTCAGACGAATCTTGCTAACAATAACACTTGCTTCTGAATTTACGAAATTGCTCTGAAAAACATTATCACCTTTTGCCCGACAATATTCCCTTCCTTAGCTCGTAATCTCCACCCTTCTCCGAGTTGTCCGAAGTGTTTCCCTCTCTTCATCCTTTCCTTCTAAGGCAGCCCTTCAAACACCACACTTCCTCGAAATACCTCCTTGATTCACTTTTCCTGTCGACCTTTAATTTCCACCATCAACTTCCTCTCATTTTTCACTTCTAACATCAAAAACTTCTTCCTTCGCCTTCCTAACTCCCCCAGCTTATTTTCGTATCCTCCTTCCCACCCACATCTCAAAAGCTTACTATCTACGCTCACACTCTTTCCGTAAGGACCAGGTTCCGGAACCATACATTAATACGCTCCATGCCAAACGTCTCCCACTGCCTTCTCTCTTTCGCGAAATGCGCGAGAGAAATGCGAATCCCAGAAAGCCTCTTAAACATATCTCTCTAATAATTTTGTCACCATTTCCTATCTGCAGATGAGGTACGGACCTCAAATTATTTCCTATACGCCGCAAGCTAAATTGCAATTCGAAATAAGTTTAAACTACGCATTTTCGCACCTTTAGCGCCGCGCTTTGTGGCATCCCAGGGCAGTTCTTCACGAACCGGGAGACTCTCTGCGTTCGGTTCGGTCCTCGAATCAAATTCTTTCCGATACGGGGCCCAAAATTCCGGCCGCACATTCATTTCGGCGAGTATCCGACGAGGAATAACGCTCCCTTCCCTTTCCCACCACCATCGTCCACAACCCAGCCCGACTCGTAAATGCGTGGTCGGCTGTGGGGCGCATCGTTACATTGGCTCAACGGAAAAGGCACCAGAGGGATTAATCATCTCGGGGCTTCTTGGAAACGCGGTGGGGGAGAGGCGAGTACGCACAAAAGTGCGGATGAGAGCACGAACAAAAAAACCATCCCCGTCCGACGAAACTTGGGATGATGCTGATACAACCAGGTTTGTTTCAGGCTGACGCGTGACACTTGGGAGGGAGGGGGTTAGAAGGGAGTTTTTATTCCCGCTGAGCTGCCATGCATACCCTGAACGGACTACATGGAGTGAGAGTAACCCCGCTTCGATGACCCATCGCTCCATTTTGGAAGGGAGAACGCAGATCAAAGGGAAAGGGCGAAATCCCGATAAAATTTCCCAAAGGATACAGCGCCGACTTTATCGCGGCCATTTTCTTCTGTGAAGGTCTCATCGCCGAGACCCCCCAGTACTAGGTAAACAAATTGTGATCGAATGGCAGACACAATTCAGAAATTTTTCATTTTTGGTCATTTTAGTTACGCGAAGTGGGCTTGTAATAAAATCTGCAATGGAAATCACGTATTCCTAGAGCGTAGCGCTACAATATCCGAAATGTTTACTTGAGAATACCCGCAAGCATAAGCGGTTGAGTCACACAATTTATTTTATCATTCAGTGCATTCCTTCCCAGGATAAAAATTTTCCCGTTTACTTCCGGAAATGAAATATGAAAATATGAATCCTTACAACCTACCTCTTGTTAATTCAAAAGTTTGAATCCAGTTCTTTGCATGCCTCCATTTATGTTGACCGTTATAGTGGGTGTGAAACGAGTTTGTCTAATAATCTCAGCATCGCACGCTAGAACCCAACCTAGGAATTTAGTATTCAGTTATTTAAAAGTATGGAATATAAATAAGCAAGGTTGTGCTCACTATTTTCATTCAACGAAATTACATTACCTATCATAAATATAATTTACTTGAGAGCCTTAAAACTACGAAGCATTTAAGATTGTGGCCAAGAAAGTCTCGGTTATATTTTAACGTAGTGATTACCAAATTAATTTTACACGAAATACTATATGATCCCGAAATGATAGAAAGTGTAAAATGGCGCTGACTGGAAATGAATTAAAAATAGAGACACAAATAAAAATTTCCCGAAAAAACACGATAGAAAGAATATTTGAACATTAGCGGGAATACTTTACGTGTGGCTTGAAAATATACACACACCAAGAGAGATTAATCACAGCTTTCAGCACAGAGTCATCCACCTTCGCGACGCAAAAGTGCTGCTTCCCTCATCAAAACGAAAAGGGCTCAAGAAACTATTACCGCAATGACACAGAGACACCTTCCCTTCACGCCGCGTAAATACGTACAATGCTCTTGGCGCCCGCGACTCGAGAAAAAGAAAAAATCCACGTCACAATGAAACGGAGTGCTGTGCATACGGAAAGCACGAAAACCTGCGAAAAGAAATGGCTATTTTTTTTACTCTGCTCGGTGGAATGGCTCATTTCGGTCGCTCGATATTCGTTGAGCTCTCGGGACAAAAACGGCTAAAATACTTCTTTCCCGAGCTCCACAAAAGCTTTCCCAGAAAATGACACCCCCATTGACCGAGAGGAATCTCACAAAAGTTACGAGGAACTTTTCAAGCATTGTTTTTCTAATGCACCCTCAGTCTCAGACTTTAATTAAATTTTATGTACCTCCAGCTTCCATGATCACGATTTTATCTCCTCGAGGAGACAAGGTATTTCCATTAGCTTTCCCGTTTTAAATGATTTTGGTCACCATGCCAAGTATCACCAGTAAATGTGATGAACGGGGGTTGTTTAACATACAACAACCTATCTAACATTTTTGCCAAATTACGAGCCATTTATGGAATAAATATTGAGAGGCTAATTCATAAAAGTATGAGGTGAGAAGAGAAAAATCCATTAACAAAGACTAACTCTTGTTTTCTCCAATATTATCTCTTTTCAAAGCCAAAATAAATGCATGAATACCTTTTCCCAATAGTTATCGTCTCTGTTTAATATCTCCCAGGTAGTTATGTAGAGACGAGAGTTAACCTAAGGCACATTTCGATATGTCTGTCTCGTCAACGACCATAAACCAAAAAACACCGGCGACGAGGGCTGTTTCTCGATGTTGCAAATCAATTTACAAGTCCATGTCGTTCACTCGCTCAAGAGCCTCCTAATAATAACTAATGTGCTCCAATATTTATAACATCTGTTTTTAAAAAGATCATTAGAGTGTTATCATAAATATGCACAACATTTTTAGTGGGGTTGAAAATTGATTTGTAGCGCTGAGAAAAAGGCCCTTAATGATAAGCGTCAAAACCATGTTTGCAAAATAAAATAAATTAAATTGGATTCACAGAGTGTTTGCTACGGACTCTATAACAAGAACTAACACGAATTTAAGCATTGTAACTTTTTATTCAAAGATAATAAACTAATAAAACACATACATTTATACCAACCCAATATGCGCTTCTACTTTCGTGGATCGGAACATTCTTGGGCGTATTTATCGTCTTTGGGGACCCAGAGAGTGAATGACTTGTTTAATTTATTTTCTATTACAAAAAATAAAAATGTGTTCTATGGTTCAAACCTCAGGAGGAATTGAAAGTTTAGGTTGCTCCGGAAAACGAGGGACGATTTAACCAGAGGCTAAAATTAATAAGTAGCATGATCTCAAACAAATCAACACAATGGTGATTATCAACATAAAAGTCGAATCAGACCTGAATATACAAAACTACATCCATTAATTCATTCAAGAATCAAAAGAGTTTTGCTAAGATTTTGGAGCTCTGCAAAAGATATTTATGAGAACCAATACGTTAAGTAACTCTGATATGACTAAGGGATTAATTGTCTTTTCCTAATATGCCTCCAAATTGGAATGCGCATTTCTTTATTAAGGAAAAAGTGATTCTAAAATTTGATTTTTGAGAGAGAGGAGCTTATTCGGAAGAACGAACCTCTAACTAGACTCGAAAACGCGAATTTGGGATGAAATATTACCGCTACAACGCCATATTATGAATAACTAGAAAGATAAATAATAAACACTAATAATATACTATGCATGAATCATAATTCACTCCGAATGAACAATAGCCTCGCCCCTTGTCATATTGGGAAGTGTTGGTACAGAAATAGCCACTCGCTAGAACGAATATAATTTATGGCGATCAGGATGATTTAGTTATTTTAGTGTCGCAAAAGATTTTTCACTGAAAAACTTTCCTTCTAGCTTGCACAACTAAGCCAATGTTGACTGAATAAACTATACGAGTCGCCTGAAATTCCTTGAGCTTTTAATGATGCATTGACTGGATTACAGTAAAAAATAGGTTCCATTAGTACAGTCATAATTAGCCTTTCTAAACAAACGCATAACCAGTGGGTGGTGCCAAACTCTCTTCTTCCAATTATGGAAAAATCACTGCTAGTATCACTTTATAATAGCTTTAACTGAGGAAATATACGTAATGAAGTCTTTATCAAATGCCTTTTAAAAAGCGGTGATAGGAAAAGAGGCCATTCATAACGCGGAACAAGAAAAATCTTTGGAGAAAGTTGGAAGTGACCAAATATTAAATAACGAATAAATGAATTTCCAATTTCCTTTAACGCATTCATCTCACTTTCCTATAATTCACTTTCGATGCCCGTCCGCACCACCAAAGGTCATCAACATCAGAACACCATTCATCATTTCGCAATTTAAAGAATACATTACCAAGTTTCACAACATTAAATACTGAATGCGTAATAATTAATGGAGCGCATTAATTTGTACTACACGAACGATTTCTCCTTTAAGTTCTTTTTCACGCGCATCAAACTGTTGCATGTAAATGCTAAGGATAACCATTTCAAATACGCAAGAAAGAAACTCGTTGCAGTGGTAATCATAATACCTTGCGTCTCGTCATTAACTCCATAAAATTAATTATATTTGCGAAGGAGACACTACTGTGAAGTAAAAACGTTATAATAAACATTTAATCGTCCATAGGAATAAAAGAGAACCTAATTACTCTTCGCTGTGATCACATAGCAGAACACAATGTTCCCATTTAGTCACCAATTATTAACTTCCAATTCCACAACGGAGCTTAGAAGACGTCGTCCATCTGAAATCTGAAAAGTCGCTCGCAGCTCCCCAGGAGCAATGACTGCCATCACAAGCACCACCGCTAATCTCACGAAGGAATGTCAACACTCGTAACTTGCATTAAAACGAAAATCAATTAAGACAACCCAAGCTGCGGATCCTGTTCTCTCACAGATCATCAAAATCAGCCGAGGACTCACTCTCCCTCTCAAAAATGCAATTACCGAAGTAAATTCTTCAACCTCAATTCAACTGGAAAACACATGATACTCGAAAATTTTCGAGAGTCACGAAATTTCTTGTCAGACCTCAAAGAAAGGTGAACGTAACGTAAATTTTGACAGAAACATACGTGAGCACACGCCGCGGTCAGAAGGGTAATGTAAATTGAGCCACTGATCCCAATGGCTCGCCGTGGTGTTTCGCCAGTTAACACCGGCTAGAATAATACGTTCATCCTTCACGAGAGACCATTTCATTTCAAGAATTGTTGTCGGAGAAAGCCGGCGGCTTTCGATAGGAGGTTCACAGGTAACCAAAACATGGAAGGTGAATTACACATACCTGTAACTGGATCGGCCGAAACTTCCGGGGGCGCGATCCCGATTTCCTGGTAGATGTACCTCATCCCTTCGCAGCTTCCCGTGACTCCGACCCCGGTGATCGAAGCGGCTTCAACCGCCCTCCAAATATCCAACGCGACGAACACCAAAATCCACAACAGCCCGCGCCGACGACATCCCCTGGTGCCGTCGATGGCGATGAACGAAGGGACTGCAACGACGGTCGAATCCATGTCAATATTTTCGCCGCCTCGCCACCGTTCTTCGGGCCCAACCAGCAGTGAAGTTCGTTCCGCCTACACGGAACCTACAGCACACTCCAGCTATCAAAAATCCGAACCGGCAAGGTCGCCCCCGAAAAACAGCGACAGCTCCAAAAAATGTTCAACACGGTCATTTATTGCCGCACATCTGGACACCTCGAATATCGACTCGAAAAATGACGGTAAGGAGACTACAACGGATGTATGACGGCCCACGGATCTTGTTGGTTGGCTCCGCAGCAGTCGAGGAGGTAACACTACCTCGAGTCCTTACTGTGAAGTGTAAATACCACAGCCTCCATCATACCTTCCTCCAGCGCGTGATCTTACCTCAAGCGCTTCGGGCACTGTAGCAGTCAGCGCATGCGCGACACCTAGCGATTCGTACGACACGGGAGGGGAAGGGAGTGAACTCGACCCGCTGTATACGGAACTGAAAGCATCGGTTCAGCTGGGAAACAGCAGCGTTATCTATAGGGCGTTTGAATAACTTGTTGATACTCCTTTGTGCGGAAATTGGGGAAAGGAGCAAACGGTGCGTTAACTGGTGCCTCTCTATATTGGTGATTGATTTTTAATGTAGCAATTTGGGTGCTCGGCACCGTACGCATTAATTAAGTGTCCAGATATATGTCATCTGGTTGTTTTCTTATCTTTAATTGTTCTAACCTTGCAAAGGTTTTCGGAATTGTTCCGTATTAAAATTTTACGGCGTTCATAGATGCGACTAAAATGTCAACTCTCATGTAGCCCGCGTTAAGGGAAAGAATTCACTCCATTCCCTTCTCTTAAGAGGTTTAAGGTCGCCGCCCTTGAGGCAAATCGGAGGGAATTTACGACCTCCAAATATTCCCCCGTTTCCTTCCCCCCTCACTCCCAGTGTCCCGCCAACAATACGCCCACGCCCGATGCAAGGAAATCCTCTTTTCGAATATTTTGCCGATAGCGAAAGATAAAAATTTACATTTATTGATGGGATAAGGTCTCGGCGAGTTTCTTGACAACAGATTAAGAGATAAAGATATGTATGTACATATCGAGAAACCAGTCGGAGGAGGAGCGACAATGCTCGGAGAGGTTTAGCAAAGGGCTATAAAAAGGCACCTACCCTGTTGCTTTACGACTGTACTCGCCTATTACTTATCACATAGCTACTTGGGATGCTTAAATTCCTCTCCATCACAGAGACAGCCTTTAAACGGTTGCATTATAATAAAAAAACGATGCAGAAATGTTCGGCA
>LYUA01000220.1:673036-684784 GCA_002093875.1 Calopteryx splendens | reverse complement strand
TCTCCAACTACAGGACTCTAGTGGCAATTCTATATCAGATTACTCAAAAATGGCTTTCATTTTGAATGATTTTTACCTGTCCCATCAAATGCCTTGGTGAGAGTTAGCCAAGGATGTTTTAGCCATCTTTTTATTACATAATCTTAAACGTCTGTTATTTCCTTTTCTTTTAATTCTAATGATGATTCTGCTCCCTGTTACTATCCCCCACCTTCTATGCACAAGTAATTCAACCATTATTTTGCTGTAATCAGTTTTCCTCTGGTGTTGTTTCATAATTGCTTCTTTACTTATTTTTAATTCTTTATCCAAGTTTTTTCTGGTAGTTAACAGGTTTTATTACTTTGAATTTGAGATTCTAGTTGGTTGTGAAATTGGGTAACATGTAGTAAAAAATTGAACTAAATCATATAAATAATAGAAATTGTTATTATTTAATTTTAAATTCCAGTGGTTTGTACCAGTTCGGAGAATGGAGGTCCTAATAGAGATTATTGAAGAAATATAAATTTCTTCTTACTGATTTAAAAAATAGCTTTATGAGATATTTTGCCCTCCCAACACATTTCAAAATCAGTTTCAAACTAAAAGATTTCTAATAGTTCTTCAGAATCCTCTACCTATAAATGGCAAAGAAGGCAAAATGTTGTTCATTTGTATCTCCAAAAATTTTGCAGTTTCAAAGGTGGTTTTAATTGTAACATTTTATATTAAGTCCATTCTCAGATCATTGGATGGAAAGGAACTTAATGTTTTTTGTTCAAGGTTTTTTATAATACAAATGTAGGCATCTACATTGTTTTTAATGTAGATTAAAATATCCATAAATAGCATTTGGAATACATAATGGGAATGAATGATAGATGAAACTTGAATGAATAATTTAGGTATATTCCTTCCCAGATTGTTTTATGGTAGATGTGGTATGCAAATATTAACTAATACCTACAAAGAAGGCTTAAAATTGGAAAGAGTGTACTGTGTTTGATAGAATCTATTTGTTTGGTTATTGAGACAATTGTGAAATCTTAGATGGGATAAAAACAAAAGATATTTAACAAAGTAATACACCTATGTTCATGCAAATAGCCCAATGAAAATAATTACCTAGCCAATAATTTCCTGTTCCTGATTATTCCATATAATCATCTGATAAATCAACTGCATTCAGCATAACATAAGTGTAATAGCATTTTATAAAATCAAAGAAACACAGTTTGTTCTCTCTAATAATATGTTATAAACACAAGGCACATTTCAATGTTTATAAGGCACTATCATCAAGCAAACTTTTGCCTAGGAACTGAAACACAAATTTCATAATAAACTAGTGGACAGTACAAACTATATTTCCATGATTTAATGCCCACCGCAGCATGCTACCTTTATTTTTCAGAGTATTTGCTTCACTTAGCTGCTATGCTTTGATTTTTTTTCCGCATTTCTCTTTTAGAATCCATTTGAGAAGCCTATGAAAAACTAAGAGACAATGAATGTACGTAGTTCAAGAAAGCAGCTGAAGTAGTCATCACGAGTAAAGAATTCCTGAGGTGAGCTAGTTTCTCTTTATCACATTTTTTATTCCAATCAAGACTAGGAGGTGTCCGTTAATCATTGACCAGTGAGTTTGCCCACCCTCTTCTTTTGGAGGTGGGTGGAGGTACCTGCACTCCCACCGCCTTCCTCCTTTTTGTATCCATCTCTCCAGAATTAATTTCCCATTGTTGGCAGCTTTTATTATCTGTTCTCGATTTCTGTACTCATGATTTTGCAAACTTTTTAAATTGCAATAAAAACTATCCCCCCCCCCCCCGAGGGGAAAGGAGGTAAATCCATTTAAATGTCAGTAGGGGTCAGAAAGTGTTTTAAAATACATCACATGATTGATTAATGGATGCCTCCCAAGGATTGGCCTTGACTGATTGGACTTGACTGCCAGGGGCTTGCCCCTGGCATAGCCAGGAAATGACTTTGGAAGGGGGGGGGGTAGGTTCATCCAGGGGCATTCAGGTTAATCCACATTCCCCATACTGATTAATCAAAGAGTTTTCTGTAGGTATAAATGCTTAAATGAACTAAGGGCTCTTTGATACGTATGTCATTCTGATTACCCTTATTAATTCTCTCCCATTTTTGACTCTGGGGGTTTTTTAACACGCATATCTTTCCTAGCTATGCCACTGTGTTAACAGAAAAAAATAAATGTATATATTATATGCACATGTACAATGTACAATGCATTCACAGCGATGTTTGATTTGAGAATTTAGTTGGAACACATAGTTGAAGTACATTTTTTAAACTCAGCAAATGTCTTCAAAGAAAATTTTGCTATGTATATCACATTTCTACATATTCCTAGGATCTAAACATTAAGGTAACTAAAAACAGAAAAATAATTCATTGTCTACATAGATTAGGTGGTGATATTTGATTTGATTGAATGATCTCAAAAATTCCGTTTATTGCATACAGAAATCAAAATTTGTAGAAGCTACAATGCCAAAAATTCATCATTGTTGAGGATTAATATATTGTAATCATCTCTGAATTAGTCACAATTATATACTTTGGGTGTTTCATCATATCGTTTAAATGTTGATGGTCAGTTGACCTGAGTATTGCTGGAATATTACGTATACAAATTTAGCTTTTGATGTGGTAACTTAGTGAATAGAGCATTTAGCCACTGACTGATGTGTTCAGGGTGATGCACATTCTGGCGATACCTCTGAAAAATAGAATCTAAACTCAAGCTGTATACTTTTCAGAGTACATAGAGAATGTTTTGGGAAACTGCGGGTGGGAAAGAGAAGAGAACTAACTTCTTGGCCCAGGATGTACAAATTTCACATGCATTAGGGTAGAGGAATGTGTGAACCCTTACCTATCAAGTCAACTTTCGGCCATTTTAAAAATTTATTGCTGCAGTGGATTCATTCATTGCGTTAAACAGACTTCCATTCCCTGCCTATAGTAAGTGATTTAAACCAAGTTGGGAGAGAATTCAGCAAGGATTGGATTGGCCAAAATAGTTTAACAAAATGGTTGTTGTAAAACCAACAATTGGTGTTTGATTTAACTTCAAAATTTTGTATGCATATAATTTGATTTTTTATTAAAAGATCAGATGATATTAGTCGGAAAAAAATGTTTTGTGAATTTTGAAAGAGAAAATATTGTCTATAAACTTCAGTGAAAGGCCCCTTGTTTGGCTTGTGTTGATGAAGTAGTTGAAAATTTTTTTCTCTTTTTAAAAAAAATAACACTTATGGCTTGATTTTTTGCCATATTTTTTAACCTTCACTTCTGCTACCATGTGACTCAGATATCGTTTGAGAATTTGATTTTGAAGTTGCATATATGCACCTCCCGTTTTTGTGTCAGCCAAGCGTACTCTGTTTCAGGAATCTTTAAATCTGCAGTATTTTTTCAACATTTGAATAGATTTTTTGTGTTTTTTTGATGTTTTTAATTATATATGGAACATCAGTAGCAGGTGAATGGCTTGCCTCAAGTTTCTTTGATGCTAATATTAAAAAAAACTATGTAAAAAGGTAAAAAAACTATATCAAAAATGTCCAGTACCATCATCACAGGCGTAGGACTGATTTATAGCAGCCCTACAAACTATCGCTAAACCTGCTAATTTCTTCACTTCTCTGTAGCCCCTTGCCCTGGTGTCTGGTTCCACTCCTCGTAACTCTTTTTTGACTTCTTCGGCATTCCTTCCTTTCTATGGATCCTCCCATTGTGGTATTAAGTAAACTGATGTGTCTTAAAAATGTGTCCATCTAGTGTTGCCCTTTTTTCTAGCATTTACCATACGCCTTCTTCATTAACTCTCTTTGAAGAACCCTTTTTTATTGAAATATTAACCCATTCTTTATAGAGAACTTCTTAATATGACACTTGGTCTATTCAGTTTATTTTTCTCACTTCTTTAGAACCACATTTCCATCGATTCTTATCTTCTATTCTCCACTACTCCTATCGTCCACATGCTGTAGAAAATAAAACTCCGTTATAGGTCATTTGTGGTCCAATTAATTTCAGTGAAGTTTATCTATGTGTATGTATATATCATCTATTCATATTTCCTTTGTGTTACATTATATTTTGTATAATTTACGTACTATGTTAACTAATTCAAGCTATTGCTCCTGACAATTAGTTTCTGTAAAATGTAGATAAACGATTGGTGGGAAAGAGCTTCGTTACGTATAGGAATTTATATTTTTATCAATAGCTTTGACATTAATTTGAAATAAAGGTCTCCATATTGGCATTTTAGCGAAATTAACCGGAATTATTCATCTTGTAGTTGATGGATAACAGTATTCCTTATCTCTTACGTAATTATTTTACGAGGATAAACGATATTATCATGATTAATAATTAGGACTTATTGGGAACAGGATTGAACTTCAGTCTTTAAGTCCACTATTGAAGTTCTATTTATTGCCCAAATTTTAAATGCCGATCGGGTGACGAATGTAAAATTAGAGAAATAGCTGTCGAAGCAACTACATTTAAGGGGTCCTCTTCCGTGGACAGTAAGTGTTGGCAACTACTTAGAGGCCCTCACTCCCTACTCACCCTAATTCCCTAAACCCGTTAAAACCCTTTTCCTTTCTTTATCACTTGCGTCCCCTGCCATAACCTGTTGGAGCCCTTACAGGGTATACAGAGGTGGTCTAATATAAGATTCATATTTCGGTAATACATCGGAATGAAAGGGAAGGACATATTTGGTATTCTCTTCGATGTCTAATGAATGGCGTTCCCGCTTGGTGATTTTATACTCCGCTAAACGAAATATAAGGTAAGGAGAATTTTTTCCCAAGGGTACCTCTCTTAATCGGAGTCGTCTTATTCGGATCAAGTGCGGGTGGGTGCTGCTCCTCGCTCACCAAAAAGCTTTCCCTAATTTTGACGTCCCCATAATGCTGAACGATGGCACTCAAAAGAGTTTCCCAAGCGACCAATAATCCGTAAAATAATTGACGAACCACCAACTCCTTTTCGCCGTGAGGGATTGACCGCGGGGTGGGGCTGACGTGGGCTCAACGAGGCCCCGGGGAATACCGCGGTGGAGGGGGCGGCCTCTTGAGGGAATCCCTTTCACTGTGCACTTTCGGGGAGTGGCGTCGGAAGGGACCGCAAAGGAGCGGAGATGAGGGTAGGAAGTGGTTGGTCACCCTCGAGGTCGAACACATTGCCCTTGACAGGCACGGATTCTGGAGAAAGCAGAAGAAAGGGGATAATCGCTCCCATCGGACCCACAACGGTTGCCCTGAATTTGTCTACCTATTTCTGGTTTAAATGTGCCGCGTTTATGATGTGTGCAATGATGACGAATTTCATTGAGACCAGAGCCTATTCTGTAACGCGCACCTCCGGAGGAAAGAGATACGCAAATCAAGAGTGAAAATTGCAATATCGTAATGAGTCATCGGGCCAGGTTTTGGCATAAAGAATCCCTTCGGCATAGAGAGAAGAACACTTCCGCATTAAGTTTTGTTCTGTCTTGTGTTTTACTGCGGGAATATTCCACCATAGCGTTCCTCAATCCTTACTGCGAATTCTCATCTTGCCGGTGCCAAAGATTGACGAGAAAGGTACCTAATACGGTACACCATCTTCGCTTCAACGGGAAAAGGTGCACTTTTAATTCCCCCTTGTAGGTTCTCTCATTTCTCCAAGCCACACAAACACGCACACTTTGAAGTTCCCCCGAGGAACCAACCCATTTTGTCGGTGGTTGCGTTCCCCAGCGGCCCGCCCGCTTGCGGCGGAGTCCTGCCTATTGACGTTATCGCTTGATACCCGGATGGATTGAGAGCATGGACGAATCTGAACAATCCCCAAGGGAATGGGGGAGTGCCATTAATGGTTGGATTTAGGACCGTTTGTTCACATGAGTGAGAATATTTCGATTTTAGCCCTAAATGTTTGTAAAAAGGAATGCGTACTCCCTAAATCCATCGCCAATGTCCCTTTGCGTCTTCCCTCCCGGACACCACCTCGTCTATCACTCTTCCCCTCCGGCTTGCTTAAAAAGAAATCTCCACCACCCCAATACTCACCGTTACGTATCTATCAATGGCTTCATAAAAAAGTTGTCAGATTATGCCTTGTGCAAATATAAAAGTGATCTCAGAGTGTTAGTTAAAGGAGTGCAAAAATCACTTCCACTGATGTCTGCCACTCCACAACGTTGGGAGCGAATGTGCTGAGTTTATACCATTATCTTTCTCTTAAATATGTAACCATATAAAGTTTTATCATAGCATGCCGAGTCGTCGGCCAGTGCCATGGCGACCTTTCCACCGGGTACCTTAGAAAGCCAATACCCTCCCCTCCCTCATCCACCCTCATTCCTTCCTCTTGATTGCGTCCGTGATTGAAAGTGATGTGCTCCCTCAAAGCAGGATTTTATGAAACTACGGCAGGGAGGTAATAATATTGATGAGTATGAAAGCGAAACACTTAAAGGACGGGGCAGTGTTCATGCAAGGAGGCTATGTCGCATACGAGGATGGTAAGGAACGGAGAGGTCAGTCCTTCGGAGGCAATACTGCATAACGTTATTTTTAGTCGTAAAATATGTAAAAAGAACTGCTCATGACAGTTTGCGTGAGAGTTACCAGTTAAGCAGGGAAAGGGGAAGGTAAGTCAATTCCTGGAGTAAGCCGGGTGGAGTGCCCGGTTCATGCTTTGCCTACTGCGAGACGCCATCCGCGAGAGGCCGAAGCGACTGTCGAGGACCAGAGAAGTTTCGTGTGATTAACATGCAACCGTACTCAGACCATCTGAGTGGTCTATTCGGCATCTTTTCTACAATGTCTATATTTTTAGAATTGGCATTAACCGAAGTAGAGTGATGACAAAAAAAACAGCTGTAGTGCGAAAGAGTGGTACTGCTAAATATAAAAGAAGGTACCAGAACCTTTTTGAAGAAAGTTCGTTTTCGGAAAATAATATTATCATTTTAGTACTTTACCGATAGCAGGTTTAGGATGGATCCCGAAAACTGTTACACAGCGTAGTAAGCTTCTAAGTACTTCAAAACAATAAACGCCTTTTTTTTGTTCACCGTATTCTACTTCAGCTCTTCATACTTTCAAGCCCTTGTCATAACGTCTGAAATACCTATTTTTTCTTCGCTCGTAAATTCTTACTGACATTTTCCCTTATATTATCACCTTAAAAATCCCATTATCTCTTAAAATACTATTCATTTATCATCTCTTATTAATGCTCTTCTTAATTAACTTTATCTACTATAAATCTTCCAGTCTCTTCTCAAAATTCAAAAATGCTTGTTGTCCAGTGGGCGCCTCTGAGCGATGCCTCAGTGATGCCTCTGAGTACCCTCAGCTTCACCCAAGCCGTGAGATTTTTGAGCGAGTACCAGATCTTCCTAGTAAACCGCAGGCGGCACAGAGAGAGGAACTAGCCCCCCCTACAACGATGCGCGTATTTCACACACCGTTGGGCTTAGTATTTGGTGAGCTCTACCCTCACTTATTAAACCAACCTTAAGGCTAATTACTCTGATTGGTCTCGAAATTTACGAAACAAAAAAATCCCGATTATATTTTATATTATTGAATGTTCTCCAACTTCTGTAACGCCATCCATTCCTCTTCCTTGCCTAAAATCGAGGTCATCGGCATCAAACTAGTCGTTTGTTGTCTTATCCAACCTCTGTTTGATGATTGTTAATAATAATATTTCTGAGAATGAAATAAGATTATGGTACTATTATCCCCAAGTACTGCTGTTTTACTCTCTTTTGGCATATGGGGATATCGATAGGCTTATTCCCAAAGAATAACGTGTCTACTGCAGGAAATGTTTAATAAATTACTTTAGCACCATGGGAATTATACGTATTATAAAAAATTCAGAGTTTTAGGGATTATAAAGTCTTTCTTGAAGTATTTTATTAATATTACCCGTAATATAAGCGTAATATTTTTTATCCTCCGCAAATAAATGATTGCAATTTTTTTTTCGTCCATGAAATACGTGCAATACATACGGTTAAGTGTGGGTGTGGGATTGATCCTCCTGACGTTATAAATAACCTTCCCAAATCTAGTGAAATAGAGAATACGATATTGACTATGAAGTCCTTGGGAGGTTATCCCTACCCAGAGAGTATGCTAATCCGCCAGACGCAAAAGAAACCAGGGTTGCCTGCTCGAAAGGGGCAAATATTTCCTGGTCCAATACCCAAAAATTATCTGTGTAGTTTCGATCATCGAAAATAGAAACATGAATAATCAAGGTTCTTGGAATTTTAAGTGGGCTTTGGCATCAGAATATGAACGATTCATAAAGTTTGGTGATCGTTTTGCCACAGCGTTCCTTCCAATATTATTCCTCGCGTGGTTTTAAAGGAGTCAAGGCTTCTATCAACTGTACTCTATTCTAGGTTAGATTATATTATGTCCGATTTAAAATGTGTTCGGTCTTTGGAAATTTGATTGTGGCATGGTAGATGATGTACGGCGTCTTAACCTGTGCTAGTCGCATTCAATTGGCTCATCACGTAATATGTCTGATTTGCATTTCCCGTTCTGGTGTGTCAGTATATACTTCTTAGTGGTGAGGCTCGGACAACGGTGTGCTGGCTGTTGAGGTAGTTTCTTCAGAAGGGCTACTATCTTGTTTAGACAAATGAAAGCGGGCCTGCGGTATTACTAGGTTTTAATTTAGCTTGTACCATGCTAGCGAAATTGTGCGACAACTGACTGGTGGAGTGCCGTAATCGTTAGCAGGGAGTGCTGCACGTGGTTCGGGTACCGCAAGGGCTGCTATCCTAGCATAATCTACCTTTCATTACTTTTAAACGTTTACGAAAAGCCTTGAATGTTCGAAGCCATGATAGACGACATATATAATATATGATTAGCTCATTAAGAAGCGGGAATGGCAGTATTGAATGGACAATTGGTACCTGGAATGCGAGAGTTGTGTTTGGAAAGAAACAAGAGTTAATGACTGCGGGTCGAATGAATATTCTCTATGTACCGTAAGGATAATATATTTTCATGGCATGAATGGTTAGAAGGGATGCCTCTGAAAAATTATTCGTTGCGTGTCAGCATTGAAAAAGGATTATTTGTCTCGAGTGGATGATTTTACCATAAATATTTTTATATTATAATGGACTTCTAGTTTGGCCACGAGGTAAATAAATAGAAAAAAGGGTTTCAAATAATATTGGCCATTGAAACTCTTTATTCTATTTATAAATATTTTTACTTATATGCATGGCAAAGAAGTGATTCAAGGAAGGTGATCGATTTCGTTGTATGTGATGAGAGAATGATACCGTTAGTGAAGTATGCGAGTGCAGTGAAAGGTGCTGTATGCGGAACAGACCACTATTTGGTAGTTTCGAAAGTGAGTAGGTCTGGGGATCAAGTGGGTAGCAAAGAAGATTGGAGCGAGAAAGCATTGAGAGTGTGCGTCGGAAATCTACAGGACAAAGATATAAGAATGCAACGTGGATGTAAGTGTGCGGATAAGCTGATATCTTAACCTGGCGCAGTGAGAAAAGCACACCGAAAACTTATGTGTGACCAATTCTTGTGAAGGTTTGAAAGGGATCATTTGTCGAAAGCAATGACAACGCATGCGGGAAACGTGTAGGTGGAAGAGAGGAGGAAGGTGCTGCCTGGTGGGACGAAGAAGTGAGAGGGCCTGTGAGTGAAAAGAGGCAGATAAGAGGATTATTTCAGCTTGAAGTGAGGAAGCTCGGGAAAATGCTTACAAAGACTAAAAGAATGGATGTAAAAAATTGTGGAAGAAGTCAAGGCAAGAATACGAATGGAAGAAGCAGAAAATTTAGAATGATTTAGAAGGAAATTAAAAGCTGGGTTTGGGAGTGGATAGAAAAGGGAAAAGCAGGAGAGTCGTAATGGAGAATACAAGTGGTAATATTGCCTGGGATGAATGCCGATCTAGAGACAACTGGAAGGAGTATATTAAGGATTATGAAAATAATGGTGTTTTTTAAATTAATTTTAGCTAAATACTGAAGGTAGTAACAATGAGCGCAGGGAAGTTGATATAAGTGCATGCATGAAGTTTTAAAAGCGGAGAATTTTGAAGAATGGAAATGTTGCATAAAAGACGGTGTATTTGGCGAAATTTTGAATTGTGTGGGTAAGCTAATTTTAACATGATTGTACGAACTGCTTAACTTACGTTTCCAAACTTATATTGTAGTAAACGACTGAAAGAATGCAATATTTTTACCTTTGTATAAGGTGGTGAGATGGAATATAAGAATTACAGAGAAATTAATATTTTAAGTATTCCAGGGAAAGCCTTAATTGAAAAAGTACGAAAGTTAACGTTAGAATAGATATGGGATAGTGCAATGAAGCTTTATGTATTTTTATAGTGTATATAGATATTTTTTTGCCCTTCAGTAAGGCCTTGGTAAATTCAAGGATGTGAAAAATAATTTTTTTGTGCATTTGTTAATTTGGAGGAGTTATACGACGGGGTTATTAGAGGTGAGTTGTGGAAGGTTTTGAGAGTATATTGAGTGAATTAGGAAGTATTGATTGCTATACAGGCTATGTATGACAAAAAAGAACGGAAATTGTAAGAGTGAATTGGATCTAGAAGGACTGGTTTGAAATAAATCATACGGTGAATACACCATGACTTTTCATTGCGGTATTTGGTTAGTGTGCTTACTATGGATGCATGTCAGATGTAATGATTGCATGTATAAATATACGTTATAACTTCTATATTATCTATCTTCTATGCGCCGTCGAGTGTATAAAAATGGAGTGTATAAAACAATTAATGTTCTTCTTAGGCAGAAAAAACGGCAGTTTATAAAGTTTTACTCCATCCCATATTGTTGTCTGAAAGTGAAACTTGAGTATGACAGGATAATCATACAGGCATGCTGAATGAAGGCTATGATTGGTGGTTGAGGAATTTTGGTGCTAATGAAAGAAGAGATGGGACGAGAAATGATAGGTTCATGAAAGAATGTGGATTCGACAAACCAGAAATAAAAAGTATGAAAGAAGTGTTCCATGTTGCATAGGTCATTTTTAGAGATTATGTGGGTGTCGAATCACCAAATATGAGAGACGATTGAAGTTTGAGACGAGGGGGAAGACCATAAAAGTCATCGGTGAATGTGGTCAAAGAGACTCTGAAGACTAGGGGTGTTGGAAATTTGAGGAATATTAATGATTCCTGAAAAAATATATGAAGATGACCGAGGTGAGAGATGCAGTATGGAGGTTATTAGTGAAAGGGAGTCATTTTCCTGGAATAAATAAAAATGAGAATTTTTTTATTTCGCCCTCCCCAAAAGGGGAATGGTGTTAAGGGTATGAATGCATACCTTTCACACAGTTATTTGATATCATCAATTTAATTTCTGTTCGCGTAAGATGTGGCTAGAATAATTTCTTTTGAGCCTCTCTTCCGCTGTCATTAAAACCGACCATTACGTAAAATTGACCTGACTCCCAATACGCTTGTTGATGAGAGTAGATCCCAAGACAACGAAAGAATAAAAAAGGGCCGTATTGAAAAGGTCTTTCAGTGTTTTCTCGTTGGCTCTAAAAGGCTTTTGGTGAAAAGACGCCATTCTCCCTTTGCAATTCCCAAAATAAAAAGCTGACGATTTTAGAAAAAAATTCTTTTCACTTTCATGGTTTTTATTGGTTACATGGTTTTACAATTATTATT
>LYUA01000220.1:558059-583588 GCA_002093875.1 Calopteryx splendens | reverse complement strand
AAATGAAAGATAAATAGCACTTTTCCACAACTTAAGAGTGGAAAAGTGGAAGTTGTGTAAAAGTGCTATTTATCTTTCATTTCATTAAAAGTTTAAGTGACGTCAACCACACTGATATTTACTTGAGTTAATAGTGCTTAAAGCGATTAATTCCAAATTTGGATCTCCTATTGGGAAATGTTGTAGTTCATGTATGTACCTATATAATCTATTAAATCTATTTCTTTTTCTTTTAGAGGTAAAAGTGTCGTGCATTACCAGACAGAAAATATTGTTTCGAAAAGAAAGGAACTGCATATGGTCAATGCAATCGATTGTTGAAAATATACCCTTCAAAAAATTCTATCGTCGTAACGTATATAACCCAACTCGTTCCAACGTGTTGTAACTGTTGTGTTAGCAGAGCGGGAAAACATTCATGGTGGGTTTAATGTCTTTTACAAAGATAAAATTACTATTAATCTTTATCAGGGCGTAGATGATTGTCATCCCAGTTTGACATTTCAGCTCCATGCCACCATTACTTATCCATTTATCTCTAATTTTATAGTATCTAATTGCGTTGTAATTCTTTCCATTCGCGCCATTTATGTTCGAATGCGGCGACCTGTTATGTCGTAAATCCACGCCCTGTTTTCTTATGAGGTAAAGGAAAGAGTAGAAAATCGTAGTAAATCCATGAGGGCTTATCATCACTGTACTGTGGCGCTTCCTATGGTGGGGACAGTGGAATTAAATCCGACCGGAAACTTCATTCTTTACTAAAATAATTCTTTATGCTGGTGAAGTGTGAATAGCTACAAAACTTGTGTGGTTTATATCATAGATAGTATATTTTAATATGGCGTAAAATTAAAGCGTAAAAATGGCGTGACAATATATCTCTCTTATTTCTTATATATTACCTCTTTCTTCTTATATAATCTCTTATGCATGCAGTCTTGTTATCTTATATATATTCTAAAATAATATGCAACAAATGTCTATTCCTAGATTAAGTTCAATTCCTATCAAGGGTTTTGTGTTTGGGATCAGGAGCAGAAATGGTGGAAGGATGAAATGTTGAAGCCTTCAAATTTTTAAAACTGTCATCATGGCTGCATTTCGCAATTTTCGGATTGAAATCTATTTATGACAATGGGCTCCCTGAGGTATAATATATAATGAGGCGCTAAAGGTATAGGAACATTTTTAGTTATGCATATCTCCCCTTTCTCGCTCTATCAAGTTTATAAATATGTATATTTACAGGAGTAAATCTGTCTCTACGTGTCAGTGATAATGGGGTCGTTCGCTCGAAAGCGAAATCTCAATTTTATTCGTGAATTCAGTGGATAGACCCGAAAAATTATTTTCTGTAAAACATTTTCCTCCTGCAGTCATCTGTGAATTCGTAAAACGGAAATGAAAATACCCAAAAGTCGCCCCCCCATTCCGTCATAGTTTATGCGTAGAGGGATTTGGCTCTGCTAATGCTATGGCAGGATAGACCATAAGCACCGAGGCAATTGGATGGGAGTGACTAATGACGTAACCACTATGGGCCTGCTCCTTGCGCTTCGACGTTTAGTCGCCTATAGCTAAGAAATTAGGCAATATATTGAAAAGTGGGAAAATGTGGTTGTTTTTTTTTTAATTTTAGTCACTATGTCCATTCCTGGATATCTTTGTTTTCCATACTTTCTCCCCCTTCCGAAGTATCAACCTGTATAACGGATGTGTGTCCAATTTCCAACTATACCCTACGTTTCGTCATCATTTGCCCATATTGATTAAGGGTGGCTTCATTTTTGTCTTCATTCCAAAACTGACTCATCAGACATCGAGGAGCCCATTGTATTCGGAACCCCTTGTCAAATTTCCGGAATGGTTACCTACAACTTGGCTACTTTAGGATTTACAAACTACAATTAGTAATAATGTATAACTAAAATTATTATTACATTCGCTTTCTGTGTTGTTTTGGAATGCATTAAGTGGGCAGAGTTAAAGTTGCGGTTGGCATTTCCCCCTTTATTTTATTATTTCACGCAATTATTCTTATTTTAATGATTAGCTAAAATTTTTAAGCAACTATCATGGAATAACCTATTTTTAAATTGCGATTTTCTGATAACCGCACCTTCGTGAGAAATAGAATATTGGCACAGACTAGGGGTCCGTGACTCTCATGTGGATTAGTTGGGCTGGCTTGCATCTTTTAAAAGCAACATTCGGTTTGATTGCTGTAGTTTGATTATGCTTAAACATGGTGTAAACGGGCTATACTGTTAGCATAGCTTAAATTGAGAAGGCTTAACATTTGTATCGTAATTGGTTTGCTGATGGACTTCGGACTGAAATTCTGGAATATTTCATAATCATATGAAAAAAGGAAGGAGACGGGAAAAAGGAAGTGGAAATGCTATTAAAAAATGAGCATAAAAAACGATAAAAAATGCTTGATGCCTTGCAAAAGGGGTGGGATTGTACATAGCAGAGGCATCGATGAAATATTTAAAAAGTCAAGTAAAGAGTTCCCGTGGGAGCAACGTGAATGGTTAACAGGAATAGATTGGGAGGAACATAGATAGACCATAGATATGGAGAAAAGAAGGGTAAAATAAAGTTCATAGAGATAAATATCTAGCAGTATCGAAAACAGGGAAAGAAAATGGTGGAGAGTTTTGTCTGCCCTCCTAATGAGTGTTAGTGTTGGATATGTGCTGCACTTTAGAAAAGGGCAGATTTTTCTAACGGTAAATTTTATTTTCAGGAATTTCCGGTAAGTTATGAAGTGTAAGTTTGAGTACTAAAAAAACCCTTGGTTAGTTAAAATTAAAACAGGATCGAGATGTATTACTTTTGATGTGCATGCAAATGTTGAATGAGTTTAGATTACTTATCAGCGAACTCCTCTTTTTTTCGCGACAATTTCATATCTGATTTTGAGTTTGTATCCGTTGATCAACTCGAGTTTCGCTAGTTGTTCAATGCATTTATTTCGCTGATGTAATTATGCTTGTTTAGTGTCGAGGGAAGGGTCGCGAGGCAACAAAAGGTAGCCTCAATGCCAGAAGTTTGAAGGCCGTTGCATTTTTGCTGGTAGGGTGTGTGTTGATCGGTTATGACTGGAATTAAAGGCAATGAGCTTGAGCTATTTAACCAGCCAACAGATTTCCAACTACCGGTAAATGTATTAAATTATCAAAAAGATGCGAATGGATAAATTTAACCCATATGATCCTTGTCTTATCCCTATCATTGTACGATCCACATGGCAGTGAGACATACTCCTAGGAGGTGATCAAAGTGCTGCTCTCACTTTACAACAAACAGGAGGGAAAACCTCCGTAAGTACTTGATAGTTTTCTTTGTCACTGGAAATAGTTGGTAGAATGTGACGGACGCCACCACACAATGCCACTATCAAAGTAGAGATATGTCATAACGCCAGGGCAGCGAAGGCCTGCCACACCAGCGGATATATCTCAAGAAATATTCATATAGCAAATATACCATTCCATCCACATCGTTCAAATAGGGTCAACTAGAGTGTAAATCAACGTGCCTACGTTGAGATGACTTTTTTCACACATTTCCATCACAATATCGATGAATCGACACGTGTGCGGCATTAAAATGGTATCGTAATAAGATGTTAGCAATTGAATACCGCGCAGCACTTCTTGGGTCCTATTCCCAAACATACTGTATATGCTCGTGTATAGTTATACTTTTTAAAACCATATTTTTGGGGAAAAAATTGCGGATTGAACTATACACGAGTATATACGGTTAGAAAAATGTCTACACCCGAGGATCCCCCAGAAGTTTCGCTTCTATAAGCATTTGAAAACACTATGAATTGAATATTAGAAATGAAAGTTATATAATTCAACAAGGAGCAGGAAGTCAATAGCAGCAGTCTCTCCATTCCGTCCAGTATACCAGTTGTATGTTACAAATAATCGATCGCTCTTCTGCCATGATATGGCTGGGTAATGGTGACCATCGATCATGAACAACTGAAGGATGAAATGTCTTTCACAAGCACTCAGATAAATACTTTTGATGAGACGCAGAAAAATTTACGATGTGTTGTCAGGTGATTTGCTTTTTGATCTGGCTAAGAATGAATGCATGCGCGGAATTGATTGAGCCAATGAAATTTATGGATAATCAAGATCTAGTTGGTTAGCCAGCTAAGGGATTGCAACCAATGGTGAGCGCATTACAGAAACAGCGTAACAGGAATGTAGATGAAGATGGGCAAAGAAGTAAGGACCTCAAAAGAAGAATTGCGTTAGGTAAAGAAGCCTTTAGAAAGAGGAGGGAGTTGACGGCAAGAAACATTAATTAATGATGGAAAAAAGATATTAGTGAACACTTTGATATTAAGCGTGGTTTTGAAAGCATCGGAAACTTGGTCGTGGAGTCGAGAATGTAGTAGGTTATTTTCAGATGTGGGAGTGGAGTAGAATGGAAAAAATAAAATGGGCCCAGAGGAAAACAAATTAAGAAATGCTAGCAATGGAAGGGGAAGAGGGAAGGTTGTTGGGGGAAATTCTAAGAAGGCGGAAGAGTGGATAGAGGGCATATTGCGTGGCAATGGAATGTTGGAGACTGAGATGGAGAAAGGAAAATTTTGGATAAGAGAGGTGGGGTGAGAAAAAGTCTAAGCATGTTGGGCAGAATGGAGGTAGAAAGTATGTGGAATTAAATAATAGATTATTGTAATGTAAAGTGTCACGGTATTTCGTGTCATATCAGGGGGGCTTAGAAGTTTAGCAGTGGTTACTCCCTAGGAACCTAATTTCACCAATAGTCAACTGCTAATAATAATTACGCATTAAAAGGCAAACGGAAGGCTTTGTGACCTCATTAAAATTTTGGATATCTGATGCAATCATCGCAGTGCTTTGAGTGGCCCAATTGCAGAATATAAGCTATTATTACAGATTATACTGTAACCATATTGGAGGAATTTAATTCCTAATGGACGTAATGAAATTCGAATACTGACGGATAATATGTAGTTTTACGGAAAATACCGGTTTAATTCCAGGCGGAATGGAGTTGCTCCGCCATTCAATCTTTATAGGTCTTTAAAATGTGGAATATTTTTTGTGTAGTCACAGCTATTCCTAAGAAGATGTTTCGTCTAGTAAATTTCCCAACAAGATTTATCTGCCCCAGCATTAAAGTTAGCGAAACATGTAATATTTTTACTGCGGGAATAATTTTACAAGCTTTGCTTTGATATCTAAGAGTGGTTATTTCTAGCATTTATTCCTACTCAAGTTGGATGTCTTCATGAAAAAAAACCATTAATATCGCTTGTGCTACCGATTATCATGTGTATCAGGTGGCAAGTGGGTATGAGAAGTAGGAAGACTATATTGGGAGCAATGGGTTCGTATTAATAACATTGGGTTTCCTGCGGAGGTTTTACAAGGGCACTTCTTTCAATCTCGCTGATGTCTTTCAGCTCTACTATTTCCGAAAAAACATTTTGGGGGATCATCCTTTTCAGCTGGACATCCTGTCCATTTCAATGGAAAATAGCATGATACGGCATCGACGAAGGGTACCTTGCTTCACAACCATTATGTGAGTATAAATAATGAGATGCTTTGATCAGCCAGCCTATTTTCGTACTCCCAATAAAAGAAAGCTATGCAGTGGCTAGGGTACAGAATCCTAAGAACTTCTCTGGAGCCCATGGGCCCCTTTGCCTTCTTGAAAGATTCTCTTGTGCGTGGTGAATTTCACTCAGGGAGTAAGATTTATAATTCCTTTTGCATAATGTGATTTGCTTGAATTCACTGTAGTTAGATTATTATAACTGCGCTAAACCATGGATGCTTCTTAGGGCTCTTATAGTCTGGTAACTCACGTAAAATTCACGATTAGGTGTGTATCGGCTTATTTAGTGTAGGATGATAATGAAGAAATGATTTTATTAAGTACAGTTTAAGGTAAGGAGAGTCGAAAGAATACCACTGTAGTTTTATGCATTCACAGACGTTTCTACGATCATTTCCTGTTTGGAGGTTCCTGCTTTTGCGCATGAAGGTAAATTTTTTATGCACATTCCTCTTTTTGAATTTAGTGATTGTTTATAAATGCATCAATGCCAGCAGTAAATTGATATTAATTTTGTCATAGTGAGTGTTCTGATCAGATTTTTAGGAACTTCAGTTAGTCTTATACTGAGAATATAATAAACAGTTATACTTATACTCCTCTCAGCTGAGCTGAGGAATTTTTTTCTGAATTATGCATGTAGCCCGCCCTTCTTTCGTCAAATTTTCTTAAAAATCCTTTTGGATTCAGGAAGTAACGAAGAAATAGAAGAAGGGAGGGAAGAGTTTCCACTAACTTATCTTAAAATCGCTGGCGATAGGTATCTTCTTTAACGACTCTTTGCGTAAACTGACCCTCTGAACTCACCTTTGATTGCTTTTTCTTTAAATGCGTCTCGCATACCCACCACCATATCGGCTGACATGGTACATTGATCGATTGATATCACCGTTATCTAAGTCGGTATTCTGCCGTGGTTATACGCAATTGTTTTTAATGCATATTGTGTTAACTTAAGTTACTGGTAGAAAATAGAAACCTCAGAAATTACCGTAACAAAGTTGCCGAAATATTTGTTCATTAACCAAAAAATATCTTACTGATTGTTCAGAGGTCATTGTTTTGTTATTCTCTATATTTTGACAATTGCTGTAGACACATAAACAAATTTTTAATTTAATTAAAAAATATTTTTCCAGTTGGCAAGCATAGTTTTCTTCGATTACTATTCTTAAAGCTTAGGGACACTTAATGAAAGATGCTTTGTTGAATTGTCATATGACCAGAGTTGCAAATAGTAGTCTCTGCGTTGCTGATTGTGAAATATTTCCTGTCAAATCTAAAGATTAATTAACAGCTGGTACTATTGAGTGACCTATTTTCTGTTACTCGTACTTTGGCTATTACACAGTAATTTATTTATTTTTTTGAATTTGGTAAAAACACAAACGTACTAAGACACGGAGGCTGTCGAATAGCTCACATAGCAGCAATGATTCATTTTTATAGGCTAAAATTCCTGATCCGTAATATTAACCAATGGATTTTCTTCTTAAGTGCACCATGGTTGCCTCTAGAGACTGAAAATATGGAATTATTTTATTATACCGCGGAAAAATATATAAATTTCCATGAATATGAATATATTCTCCATGATGCTACGGGAATTCGTGGTAGTTATGTCATTAAGTTATTCTTGCTGAGAGAAAGTGAACATTTATTGAATGAATAGGATTAGAAGGAAAACATTCTGCCTTTTTTAAATTGGTGCAATTTGGTTTTAAATTCTTTTTACGCACATGCCAGAATCACAAACATTAAAGTTAGACCATGTTCATCGTTGTCTAAAAGATGACGATTTTATTAAATTTCATGGGCAGAATTACCATTGCGCATCGGGACGTGCATTTTTCTGGGGCTAGGCTATGGTTTTCGGTATCCAATATTATATATAATATTTACTCATTTATTCATGAAATCCTTTATTGCATTTTTGTTGCGGTTGTAATAAAATAAATATTGTACAACTTCGTTGGGAAGAATTCCATTTAATTCAACGCATATTTTCATTTTCTCCCTCTCTCTGGACGTTATAGCTTAGTTCAGAATGACTCGTTTCTGTCGTCCCTAATTAATGATCTTTTGAGAAGGCTTAATAAAGAGAAGGTCCGGAGGTTCTGGGAGATAAGGGACACATATTTGGTCCAATTAGAGCGGGTGAGAGAATGAGGAGCAGTCAGGGCGTAAGAGCGCTTTGGTTGGATGTGAAAGGGGGAAAAGTATCCAACCAGCTCTACACACACACATTTCCCCGCAAGCATCCGAAAAGGTGCGTGGCAGGGGGTGTTCGAACACTAGCCGCTAATTAAAGGAAAGGGACAGAGGTGGCCTTTGAAGGGGGCATGAATGTACCTACTTGTGAGCGCTTTCCTCTGTTTGTACTGTGGCTCTGGGTCGTGTGAGGGGAAAACTTAAGTCCATCCGTTCAGCAGTCAAATTCTATAATTTTAGCGTAACTGTCGAATTGAAAGATATGATGTAACCTAATACTTTTTAAATATATTTGGAGGATGCACTGCCATGAATTGAAGTATCTCCTTGATTCTGGTACATCATTTTCCTACGGTATTTACGGGAACTTTCCATGACTCAAATGAAATGCATAGGCCAAGGAAGATTTGAGAGCATTGTGACCACTAGTATATCCATGATAATCCAGATTATGGGTGTTAAAGCTATCATTTCATTGGATGTTTCGGTAAGTGGAAAGTAATCATCGATATTTATTCTTGTCAACGTGAGTATTCTAAAATTTCTCATGTCAGCACTTAAGAGCAATGCATTAGTATTGCTGTTGAATGTATTCTACCATTGGGGAAGGATTCCACAGAGTTGCTATTTCTATGCCCCTCTCCGTCATCTGGCAACCTCTTCAATTCTTCAACACATTTTCGTTCCACTTTGATATCATCCATCAACTCCAATCTTGCTTCTTTTCTCTCTTCTTAATACAGCCATTCCTCCCTAGGAATCCACTGGTAATCACTTCCTTCTTAAATGGTGACCTGTCCAATTCCATTTTATTCCAAAATTATTATGCTACTTTCCTCCCCAACGCTCTTCAGGACCTCCCCATTTCTTACTCTATCCACCCGACTAATGTCCTTCATCCTTCTCTTTGTCCATTTTCAAATGCCTCAAATATTATTTTTTTCTCCTTTCATAATGTCCACATATCTTACTCATCCAATGCTACGTTTCACATTTTACCAACCCAACCAAACCAAACATTTTACCTTTTTCTTTGTGTAATGGTCCACACGGCCACCTACCCTTTATTAATAAATGCCTCCTTAGCTATCCTTATCCATGTCTTTACAACTAAACTGCAATTAGTTGAATATCTTACCTTGAACACCTTCCAAAATATTTTATGTCCGTTGCCTGTTCAACTTTTTCCGCCCGTATATGAATTTCCGACAGGATTGTCCTACATCACTCATGTTTTTCTACGCATACTCGGGCGAAATGGCAATAGAGGTATGGGAAGGGCTGGGGGTAAGAATAAAAGCAGATGGAAGGAGATCTAATAAAGTCAAATTTATGGGTGGTCGAGGTTTAGTTTGCCAGTCTGCCAATAGCTCGGAGCCAAGAGCATGCTGCTTCTGTAATACATCCACATTACTAAATCAGTGAAATAGGTATGGGATGAGAATCAGTCAAATAAAAAGGCAAGGTTATGAGGCTCTCCAGAAGTCCGAAAACTAAGTTAAAAATTAAAATTGGAGGGTATGAACTAGAACAGGTAGAAAACGTTACTTGTTTAGGAAATTTTGATCGTAAATGAACGAAGTACAAAGGACATTAAAGAAGAATTTCGTTTGGTAAAGAAGATTTTGCAAAGAGGAGGTAGTTGATAACAGGGACCTGGAGTAAAGGTGGAAAATAAATTCTTGCGAAGATTTTGATATGGAGGGTCGTTTTTCATGAACCCGAAACTTGGTCGTTGAGGTGAGGCAAGAGGGCAGGGAGAAATCCATTGAATGTAGGTGTGGAGGATATACGTAATGGACGAAAAGAAAGACAAACGATGAGATTGTTAGCACGGTGAAGGGTGGGAGAAGGTTGTTGGGAGACATTCAGAGAAGGCTGGAAAAGTTGAGACGTGACATATCGAATGGCAATGGTAAGTTGAAGACGGTGACTGAGGAGAATTTTTGGTCAGCGAGGTAGGGGGAGGAAGATTTGGCATGCTGGGTGGAATGAAGGGAGGCAGAAAATATGCAGAGTTGACGAATGGTTTATTTTAGTGTAGGGTGTTGCTTTATTTAATGTCGTTATAGGCTGGATGTAGAAGTATAACAGTGGCTAATCAGTGATTAATTAAGGTCATTGAGAAAATTATAATGCTTTTCGTTTACATTATATTAATTCTCATTCCAAGCTCCTCATAAGCAGTTTATTTTTCCACGAACTTTTATTAATTCATTTTTATTTGCTAATTTCGAAATTAATTGTTTTCCTTTGAACTCTTATTTAATCGCCTTACGCTTATCGGTGATGTACGGGAGTCAGAAATGCTTCCAAACCGCCACAAGTTGCAAATAAGGTCGTAAAGTTATCATAGCTATCAAAATGCAAACTATATGCCGAAGGCGGACACAGGAAGCGTTCGGATCGTCTGAGAAGGCGCTAACGACATGGGGAACGCATACGTACGTGTACTTTGAGAGTTAATTCTTACGACTCGAGAAGGTACTTCGACGACGGCTATTCTCAGCCGCTGATTCTGGGAAAGCTGTCGTTATGTGGCTGACGATCTATTCAATATACACGGATCATCTGCCGGGTCACATCTTGTCAACCCCTTTTCGTTTCTTTCACGATCGTCGGAATGACAGTGCAATAGTTAAAGTTTGCCTTTCGTCGCAACATGAAATCATATGTTACCAAGTTCCTAAAGAACACTAATTGCTCAACGCAGAACCACATCTAAAAACCTTTGAAAATATTTCGATAATCTAAATCTAGCTACCTATGTGCATGTATATATAATAATATATCAATGTGTATGTATATTTGTGCACAAAATTAAAATTACCATCGTCTACCGAAGAATAGTGATGTGTTCTCGGGGCAAAGATTTATTTTGCGCACAAGGCGTATTTTCTATATTGACGAAGGCGGAGGGTCTCTGCTGTTCAGCTATCGTGAGAGTGTTCCTTTTTATGTTTAACGTATATTTAGTGTTCTCCAACTGCAGTTCGTTTTCCTCGTTTTCCTTATTTTTTATGCGCAACTTTTTGAGAGCAAAACTGACGATCGATCGACATATCGCCGCGTGATATGTGCCAGATTTGTTAAAGGTGCCTTTGCACATGCAGTGGGTGACATTTTCAGAGCAAAAAAGTCGCGGGGTGATAAGTCGTGAGGCCGAAATATCGCGGGGCTGCAATGGCCGTGCTGATTCGTCTGGGCTGGAATGACTCGGTCAGCATTACGGTGGATCCCTACCTAGCCTACGACCATAAAAAATCTAACGTTTAATTTATCGCAAACTGTCCCAAGGCGGAGGAGAGCTATGGCACGCCAAGCCCCTCCTTCTCCCCCGTCTCCGCTAACGGTTCGAGATCTCGCTATCCTTCCTCTTCGATTCCATACTCAAGAGCCAAGGGCGGAATGCCATTATCATCCTCTGTCCACACCAGCAGCTCAATAGCACTTCAGCAACCTGGCGGGGTGGGGACTCTCTCTCTCGAGTGATGTCGTCTAAGGATCTTTCAAGACCCTTAAGCGCTAGAAGGAGCGTTAAAAGGACCAATATCCCTCGATATTGGGTGCCCGTATAGTTCTACAGGACTGAAATTGCCCCGGCTCGGTTTCGAGTGGTTATCCGAAATCTTGTAGGATCCGCCCGATCACCGCTTTTCACCACTATTCAAATGCCTCCTTAACCTCCCCACCGGCGATCGTGAGTACGCGGCTCGGCGAAATTAGCCAATCACCCCATGGCTCCCATCTAAAATCTTACCCCACCCTCACTGCGCAAATGCTGTCTCCTCTACCCCCCCTCCCCCCCGTAACACCTGACTCCACCCCCAACTTCTCGGCTCGGGAAATTCTTCTTTTCTTTGAAACCGAATCGGGCTTGCTATATAATAAGAAGAAATAATTACTAACGGTTAATGACACCAGTCTGAGCAATAGAAGACTCCTCAAAAAAGAGACTTATAATATGGAGTTCGATTCTTGTGGCTGTGAGACAAGAAATATTCTAGTTGCATAAAAAGAAAATCCTCGGAGAACGGAAATGTGCTGCTAAAAAAATGAAAGAATGACGGGCTTAGAGAGAAGTTTAAGTAAGACCCTGGTAAGAGGACAAAAAAAATGAAATTAAATTACTTGGAGATAAAATTCTGCAAGGTTCAACTTGTAGACATCTACTACAGTTAAAGTGAAATCGTTTATGGCAAAAAATTAATGGAGGGAAAAGGTAAGTTAAGGAGTGACCTAAATAAACATTTTTTGTTCCGTAAGAGGCCCTATGTATGGATTTTGACTAACCTGTACTAAAAGACTGTCAGTCAGCAGGGAGGTCGGTTAGGTAGAGGGAGAGGTTTGCCAAGGGGAGATTGGTATTCATTTGTTAGTGTTTCACTTTTTTGCTGTGATTGAAAATTGTGCGAGAGGGAAAGGCTAATCCTTGAATCAATCGCTTCTAGAGTATGGTTGCATTCAGCAGAGCGTATTGGTTAATAATCGATGAGTAATCCTCTGCTTAACCCGGCTATAAAAGTCGGATGACTAATTGACTGCCATTTTTTTCATCACAGCTAGAATACGATATGTTATCATTTCTCTGTTAGTGGTGGTTGTGGCATTTTTTGTGGTGCTAAAAATTATGTTGTGTCTTTAGAGGCAACCTGCTGGGCTACTAACCGGAGGGCCCGTGATCGATTCCGGGTGACGCCTCTGGGCACCCTCAGTTTCACCCAAGCTGTGTAATTTTTCGGGAACCAGGTCATCCTGGGAAACCGGAGGCGGCACAAGGAAAGGAGCTGGGCCCCCTACCCTGATGTGTGAATTTCACACGCCGCAGGCCTTAATACTGGGTGAGCTCTACCCTAACCTACCAAACTGACCTTCGGGTTGATAACTGTGGTTGGTTTTTTAGACGTATATGTGCAGTTCCATGTTGTTATATCCGATAAGAACGACCATTATAAACTAAGTATTGTTAAGTTGCCCTTAGTGATAATGGATCTGTCACTCCCTCCGTGAAATGTGCATTCCGAAGGACTAACAATTGTCACGTCACCGATTCGTGATTATTTGGCTGCGATTATCAATCGCCTCCTCTCTGCTGAACGTAGGCTTTATCTCTCTAATTTTCTCATTATTACCCGATCCGTCGATATATCGGAGGACCTTGGATTATTTCATCAATATCAGGCGTGAAATCGCACGAACGTTACCACAGTGATGATTTCCGATGGAAGCTTTCGCTGTGTCGTTTTCCTGGAAATATGGTGTTCTCCGGTATGCTTCGCCGCGACACCTTTTCATTTTCGAGACGACATTCCAGTGCCATTGAAGATTCAATCTTCAATCGGAAGTCGGACCTTTAGATGGAAGCGGCAATGCCCCCGACTCGTCATTCCGAGAATATAGAAGGCTCAACGAAACGCGCAGCGAAACATCTCGGAAAACACGAAATTACCTTTGTAATAAATTTACTCCAAAGTTGAGTCTTTTAGTCTTCAGAGAAACCCATCCCAGGTATATATGTACTAATTACGCAACGCTTCTTTCCTTTCCATGTCAGAGTTTTTTTACGAATCGGACAGATTTTCCCCGTTGTTGGCTCGATAGCCTAATCAATAATAATAATTGTATAATTGTAATCTAATGTATAATTGTAGGATGGGTCCCAAACGCTCGTAGCATAAACGACGTGGGGTAAAAATATGGAGAAATGCTACCTTCCCTTTTTCGTCGCTATATTTTCCAACAGTGAGTTCCACAAGTGCTGGTTTCTTCATGATGGCGACGCACTTGCTTAAACGTATGCATTCCCCAATGTGTATCCTTACTGAGTCACGGGCTATTCCGAAAAAGAAGGTTTGGAGAAACGTGTTGAGGAGATTCAACGATTCTTACTGCGTTTTAGAAGGCAATCATTTAAAATCGTGTTGTAAGTGTTATATCTATATCTACATAATCCCCTGCAAGCCATCGCTGGGTTGTGAGTCCGCACCAGTTATACACTAAAGGAATAACGCTACTCAAACGGGTCATGCACCACATGAAGGGACACATGCAATAATATTACACAATACTTTAAGCGTCACATGGAAGCACTGCACATGAAAGGTAACGTGCAACTACAATTACAGAGGAACAAATGCAAAACCAGTACCACATACTATTACTTCAGACAATATAGGCAGCATGCAAATGAAACAGATTTAGAATAACATGCAACCAAATAAACGACCAAGTGCAACAATATTTCCACTTCACACACTACCTATTCTGTCATTCCTTTCAGCAAGATTATCATGGTTCCTAATTCTTCTCTTATAATGGTGTCTGATTATCTGAGGGAAGGAGTTTTTATATCTATCGGTGATGCTGAAGTCTCGAGCTCTAAAATTAAATTAAACCTTGGATATGGCATAGCAGCATGGCTTCCGAAATAAAAATAAATAATAAGTAAATGCGAAATTCGATGTAACCGTGTTCTTTATCATATGTATATTATATTAAAACTTATATTTTTATTAATTTAGCTTTATTTTATAAAAAAATGATCACCTTGCACAATACATTTTGTTGCGCAAATTATAGACCGGAGATGATATTTTAAATGGAGTTTCGGATTAAGTCCCATGGCAAGATAAGAGGGATTTTAATGACAATATAAGTTGGCCACTTAAAATCACCGTTTTTATTTGAATGAAATCAAATTTATGTAAATCAAGTCAAAATACGAGGGTCTGATGCTATTCGAAATTACAGTATAAATTATTATGCCTCAAGATATCCTGTCTCGTACGCAAAATTCATACCGATCCAAAAAATGAATGAAAAATGGATTAAATCACATGAAAAACTCATCCGAAAATGAAAATTAGGTAAGAAAAAATGTATCACAATGCCCATTTTCTCTAGGATAATATTTTTCATACATGAAGTACATTCGGGCGTTATTTACATCACGAAATGTTACTTGCCTCATACGAGGTATTTCATTGTCTTGTATATTGCGTGCATAGGATATCTAGCAACTAAACGAAAAATATCCCACCAACACATTTGCTTGGATCGTGGATCTCTTTGCCTAAAAAGTTTTCCTCGTTCACGCTTCCTTAACTCAGATTTATCTTCATGACCCACTGCCCTTCCGACCCCAGTCTGTGCACTCGTGACGTCTTTTTGGAGGGCCCTTCTTGATCCATGAATTTTTCTGTGCCGGGGAAAGCCATAGGTACCTTTTAGGCGTGCTAGTAAAGGAACTTTTACAAAGGAAAGGTAGTCGAAATTAGCAACCTCTAGTAAAAGATGTAAGGAAAAATTAGCGAACATTTTTATATGGGGTGCAGTTTCTTCAACTCGGTCGTTGAGGAAAATGCTAAGAGCAGGTTGGAGGCTTTTGAGATGTGGGCGTGGAAAAGAATGGAAAAAAATAAAATGTGCGAAAAGGAAAACAAACGAAGTTCAGCTTGTGGATGGGGAAGAGAGAGTATTGTTGGGAGAAATTCGAAGAAGGAGGCAGAAAAACAAGGATGCAGGGAATATTGAGTGACAGTGAATTGTTGAAGATTGTGATACAGGGGAGGATGTTGGGTACGCGAGTTAGGGTGAGAAAAACATTAGGCTAAGTGGATGAAATGAAGGGCTGTGGAAAGTATGTGAAGTTTATTTTAATTTTGTTTTAAAGGGTATTTAATGTCGTGTTAGGTGGAGCTAAAAAGCATAGTAATGCATGGTATCTTCTCTATATATGTGTATATAGTCCACCAAAAATCCACTTTCACCGGTAGACTACTGTTTATAATAATATGGTCATGGTAAAGGGAATTTTATGAACTTTTATTCAATTAAAGTGTAATATCAAGGTTTTTCTACCAATTAAAAGGCGGAAGGAGCCTGAAATTTTGAGCCACTCTCATCTCGCTCACGGATAACTGATTTTATTAATTTCTAAACCTAATGACGCTGGAGACAGACGGGAGTTTTCCGAAAGTAGATAACTTGATTGACGACTTCTAGGGAACGCAAGTCTATTATTTCCATGGTTGACGTGCATACTTTAAAAGCTATTCATTGCTTTGACTGTGAAATTAGTGGTTTACTGAGGGGAACAGAAAAATATATCTTGCGTGGCCCTTTCGTGGCAAATACTTAAGTGCCAGAATATGAAAGCTTGGGATTTTGTCTGCATCATAATCAGCCACAGTAAAGGGGAAGAGTTCGAGAGGAGGGAGACGGTGCATTGCAAGTGAAGCCGAACAAGGCAGAGTTATTTATGCACAGCCAAAGTTTTTGGGACTCGATGAATTTATTATTATAGACTACATCATGAAAATGACACAGTTCCGTCGAAATTGTGATTTTCTAGTTCTAGCTAGTATGCAAGTGCTTCGCCCGGTACTGAAATCCACTACTTCCTCCGGCACAGTACCTGAGTTGTTCAAATATGCTGAAGTCGTCTTGGAGTATACAGAACGTATACGTAGCGTATGGACGACGCGATTGACGTTTAAATTCTTAGTAAAGTGAAGAAAGAGTTTCGTGAGCCCCGAAAACTCATACAAGAGTGACTGTAAGCAGCAGATTAAGTATCTGTTTGTTTTCATTGTGTACGAATCACCGTGAGGAAAGGAAGAAAGGCATTCTCCAAGTTTTTCTATTATTCGCCTAGTTCTCCGCTTCATTATCCCGGGTAATGGAGATTTGACTGCATTATAACTTTGTAATACCTGGCCATCTCATCATTCTAAAGCGCTTGGAATAGAGGTTAAATATTGAAATGTGTCATGGATTAGGCGTATACTCAAGTTTTAATACAGAATTTAAAAAATCTAGTTTTCAGGAATTAATTTCAACTCTCGCCTAATCTTTACAAGAATTGTGTTGAATATTATGCCGAGGGCAACTCTCTTGTCCGTTTTTAAACTAAAAAATTAATCTTTGATGTTATTAAGGTCTTTAGTTACCACCTCCTTTAATATTTTAATTAGTATTTGTTATCTGATAACATATCGTGATGTGTAAATCGATGTTTTTTTATATTTCAAGTGTACATGTAAACGCCTTACGTAATATACCTTCATCATTTGCTTCGCTGCATTTTACAAGTGTTGCTCACCAATTTATTGTAAGCAATACATGTATAGCTAAGTTAATGGAATATATTTTTCAGATAATTTTTCATCCGTACCAGATTTATTTTTTCATCCTTACCAGCTTTTGCATGGTCTATAATTTTGCATTTACTTCTGTAGGTGGGTAAGTCGTATTAGAGTAGGTAAATAATGTTTACATATTCTAATAACTTCAAGTTTTCAATGGGCTACATTGGCTCAAATAAAGCAATAGCCAGGTTTTAATCGTTTCTTGCTTTGATTTAGGATTGGTGCACGTCAACACGAAACAAGTGTTACTTAATTGAGGGATACTATTTTTAGTAAAACAAGCAAATTACAAATTTTATTAAGATTTTTTCATATGAATGAATTCTTCTTCACTATAGACTACCCGCGTCAGCCGTTGACCGAAATTCTTACGTCAATTAGGTGTGGCGCATCTTGTAGCTATGGATGAAAGATCCTTTGTTATACTCAGTATGTGAAATTGGTAAAAAGGGTCTCCCTCGGAGTTTGCCAGCTACCAGGAGATCGGAATATCACGGAATCGTAGACGAAAATGAGCGAATTGGGGAAATTTCAACGATGAAATTCTTCTACCCATGTATTACTCCACTACATTCTACCTCGTTTCCTTTTTTTCTGTTTCCCTGATTTAAGAAGTCGACTCCAACACTGTTTGGAAAGCTTTCAGCCGTCTTGCATCAAATTTCCCAAGTATACATGCTTCTGATTATGGATGAACTGCAAAAGGTTTTGATTAGGTGTGTTTTTTGTTCTCAGACTCATTTTGTTTGAGACCGAAGATGGAAAGTCTATCAAAAAATTCTTCTCAACGTGAGCTGTTCTGCACTTGATGCCAGGAGTACTTCTCCTATTGTATAATGATCTTACATCTGAGGAGTGGAGTCAACGTGTTCCAGTTTTTATCCTCTTAATTCAGCACAGCTCTGGTTTATTCATACTCGACTTCATACACATATTCGCCCCGAATACAGGAATATCATCGATGAAACGGTGAATATTTCTTCCCAAAACACCAAAAAAAAACATCCCGGTAATTAAAGCCTTACTGGATCTTTCGTTGATGAAATTATAGTCGGAGATATCTCTTCATGATGTATCTGACATGTTTTCTTTGGAAACTCGGTAGACCGCAGAGAATGATCCCATTGCCCGAGGCTCAACTCTGGCATTTTCTTTGGTCATGCGACCCCAAATTTTGGGCACCTCTCCCCCTCCGGGCACACGATTCAGAACTATCGAGCTGTAACGCCAATTTTTAGGGAAGAAAATTTCCCAGCGGCCGTGATACTATTCTTTTTTCAAAGCCGCCGAACCAATTTTGTTGGATCCTAAACGTCCCTCTTACGTCAATAGGTTTGACTCATCCCGGGGTAATGTTTTATGCCAAGCTGAACAGACTTCGGACAAAGTTCTACCATTTCAAAATACTTGTCGCGACTTACTATCTTCATATCTTCCATTCTCTCTTCCCTATCTTCAATCTTCCATTCTCTCCCCTCTGTGTTGTCCCCCTCTGATATTATGACTTCCTGGTTTAGGTATATTATTATTAATGTAGACTACCAGTGATGGTAGGTTTTCGATCGACCGGACACCAAACACCGCGACACCCATTTACTATAATGAATCATTCTTTAACTCCGCAATAATACCTTCATTCCGTCCAATATGCCTAATATTTTCCTCCCCCACTACCTCGCTGGCCCAAAATTCTCCCCAGTCACCGTCTTCAACATACCATTTCCACTCACTACACCCCGCATTCACTTTTCCTGACTTCTTTGAATGTTTCCCAACAACCTTCTTTCCTCCCTTCCTCCCCTACCGACCTTAGAACCTCTTCGTTTGTTTTTCTTTCCATTCATCTCACTTTTTCCATCCTCCCCCACTCCCGCATCTCAAAGTCCTTCAATCTTTGGTACTCCTATGGGTAGGTAGACATAGGATAAGACCCGAAAAAGGCTTCTTGCTCCCTTATTTTTTTTTCAATCATTCCGTGCGGGTCCGTTGACTTTATCCATCAGGAGGAGTTGGGTGAGTGAAGGCCCATGCAGCGCAATGGCTTGGTTAACTCTCGCATGAGCGCGGGCTCGACGCAAATCTCCGTGCTCATCGATTCGAAAGTTCGGAGCGAGTTCGGAGAGCAAAGCGGGATTCGCGCGAGGGTCACCCGATCGCCTGAACCCTAAACACGCCCCCGCTTCTCTCTCCCTCCCTCCCGTCAGGCACGTTTCTCCTTGTGCATAATCCCATCGCTAAATAGCCCGAACTCCACCCTGCTCCGCTTTGTCCTCAGGCTGTCCTCCTCGTCGTGCGAAGCACGTTGCATAACCCTTTTCCCTCTATTCCCATCATTCCGTCCCTTCCCCTCGCCTCCTCCCCGCCCACCACCCGTCCCCCTTGCCAACCCACCCCCGCCCACCCACCGCCTCCTCCCTCGAATGTCGAGATCAATGCTGCGTCGGTCGTGACGGGTTGCGCAACCACTTGCTTTAATCATTCTTTCCCACCCCCTCTTCGACCGATTTTCTATGGACTTTGTCCATTTCTATGGCAAGTGGAAGGAAGGTGGATAACGTTGGCCGTGAAATAGGAATACGGGCGGGCGTTTGGGTTGGGTAACCCAATCACTTAAAAGGGAGCGGAGATATGCTTTACAGACGACGCGTCTCTCGGTGTACCCGCAAAGTTGACGGGACGGGGAAAAAATACCTTCGTGGATAAGCGGGTAATGAGTGCACTTTTGATGTCTCCGGTGTCAGCCGGCTCGAGGGGTTTCTTTTTGACGGGGACGTGTTGCCCGGAGGGGGTTCGGTAGCTCATTGGTTCTCTTGTTCGTCTAATTCCGTTGGGGGTGGGTGAAGCATTTAAGGCGAGCGGATGTCCAGGAGAACAGTCACGGCGATGGAGATTGTTCGCAAATCGGGAATTACTTCCCCCTGGGGGTTATATTCACCCTAGGGGGGGGGGGAATTCCCAATGAATATCAGAGTTACTTTACCCTTAATTGCACCCGGCATAATTTCGTGGAACTTCTTTAACATGAGATATCAAGGTAACCTAGAGTTTCTTCACAGGCATGCTTACTTCGTACGACCTAGGTTTTGTTGTATCACAACATCATCAGGTCGTCTGAAAGAAATAAATGTCGATACACTTCGCTGCTCTATTGTTTCATGACATTATTTTGGTCTTTTGATAAGTATCCGGACAGGATAGTAGATAATGTTTAGCCAATGATGGGAGACTTGTGTTAAAAATATTAGTTTTCAAATTCTTAATATTGTAAATGCATGCGCGGGGAGTATTTGGTCTTGGGGGTTTACAAAAAAACCGGTGGCTACCAAAAGTTGTTTACTGCCTTAATTTCACGGAAAATATAGAATTTAGGATTATTTTGGTCCCTTTGGGGGAAGAGGGAGTTAAAACCTCAAAAATCCCCCTCGGTGTGCCAATATATCGAGGTGAGGTATGTCGTCAAACGCGATTTCCTCCGCGGGTTATGTCTTCTCACGAAAAATCTCGACTCCCTAATCAACTCTAATTCTTTGATCTCATTTATTCAATTTTTCCCGCCATTTCAGTTTGAATTTGCGCACTCGAGTGCCGTAAACTTGTATTTGGGAGTTGCCCTTAATGGATGGTAAATAAATCAAAATAATGCCCGAGATGGTAGAGGACTACACTTTGTGGAGGACCATTTTAATATACCAGACAATGGCTCACAAAAAGTTTTAGAATTTAAAATTTATTTATTATTCTATTAAATAAATTTAATAATTCGATGCCAGTTTTTTAATGTAATTTTTCATATATTTAATCCAAAAAATTTTGACAGGAACTAAAGTTTACTCATATTCGAAGCATATAACAATCGAAGCAAAAATTTGTTGTTTTAGCGTTCTAAACACTCAGCCATGTGCAGATTACATGGATTTTCGAGTGGCAAACTTATTTATAAAACAAATTTACAAAGGAGGGTAAATAACCACTCCCTTCCGTTGGAACGTGGATTCTTCATTCGCCTCGAGGCGAAGTAAGCCCGGCCCTCACTTCTGACTTTACAAATATATTAGGTATGCGATAAATGTTGTTAACCATAGGGCGAAATTAATACAGAATTCATATTTTTTTAACGAATGAACAGGTCGTGAATATCCTTGAGGTCTCTGGCAAGAATTTGTGGAACTTCATACTGTACTCAGTAAAAGACCTTGTAAAGCTCACACAAAAACAGCTAATTTTCCTCGATCCAGATTTCATCCAATGTATGATCATTTTCAAGGTGGACATAGGAGATCTCTCTCTCTATGAAGATTGGAGATTGCGCTATCAATCTCCATTTCCCAGCTTGAAAGCGACTGCGTGTTTGTTAAAACCCGGATCGGAAATAAATTATTTTCATGTGGACTTTCCGGGTATTTAGAACTATATGTGGATGGCTGGCTACATAAATATTTACATTTCGTGAATACATATGAAGTGCGAAGGAAGACGTTTACTGCTAAGTTTTTCCCAACTCTTCTTGTGAAGGGTTGGATGGTCTGAATAATACGCTGCATTATATAGTGAAGTGTAAAACCAGATACGAATATAAAAATAATGATGGAAATAAAGCAAACACTATGTCCAAAATTAAGTATAATTTGATAATGTGTTTACACCGGTTGCCTTCCTCAAATATGTCTGTGATGGTAACCCCAAAACAGATTTTTCTCTGGGGTACCTAATTCTACCTTTTGTTAAATATTATTATTATTACAGTCATGTTGTAAATTTTTAATAGGTGGAATAAATAATATCTACTTACATACTTACTTTGGCCATGATTCTAATTAACCTCCCGGCTGCCATCTGACATTCTTACCAGCAAGTAATCCAACTTCAACAAATTGCTCCTTCACTTCATTTTGGGCACATGAGGTGCTTGTGAAATCCTGTTGGTGATGAACGTGTTTCATGGTCTTCGACAAGTCTAGTCTTGAACTCTTGATAACGAGTTTTCCAGCGAAAAGTGGAATGAATGAAACCGTTGATGGCGCATAAGTTCTTGAAGACATTTGTAACCGTACTTACAATCGCGTCGATAATGATAAAAGAGGAGATAAGCTCAGAATGAATGCATACCAGAAAGTTTCGCATGATGGGATTTCACGGTACAACTAAATACACTTCAGGCTTAAAGTTATGGCATAGACATAGGCCTTGAACCAATTATTAATCGCAGTAAAAACAGGAGACATAAATGAGCCCGGGTAAAAATGAAGCTTACCAAATTGCTTGTTTTAAGGGTTGATTATGTATACATTACGTCATACCCAACGAGTTCCAGGGGTCCGGTATTAGTGTGATTGTATGTGTGCGTTATTCGTCATTGTGATATGGGAGAGGTTTCAGGAAGTGCGGCGTCACAGAAACGCCCGAAAGTTTCACAATGGATAAAACCACATGTGGACGAGAAAAATCACCCAAATTGAATTTCAAGGTCTCAATCCGCACTTGCAACAGTATCGGAGAACTTCTCTCGTTGTTCATGTCCGCTGATTTAGCACGGAGCGTATGAAACATTTCTCTACTCGTTTGCCGTAACACCAATTAGTTTGATGAATAATAATTTAGTGTCCCGAAAAATCATGGTGAAATTCCATTCGAAAACCTGCATGCATTTAGAAATACTGCTAAGCGACTTATTTTGTGTCATATTTTTAAAGTCTGTGTTTTTTTTTAAGATTTAAGAAAATGTATTTTTCTTTACTTTTAATCCCTCCTGCGCTGTTCTTTTTGCCTAGTAACAGATTAAAAAACCTTTTGCAACTCATTTTTAAAAATAATTTGAATTTTTTTCTGCTACAATTCAATTTTTTCTAAATGAACACTCATTAAAAACACTTCTACCATTATTTTCCTCATTTATTCATTTTTTCCCTATTGCGAATCATTAGCTTCAAATGCATCTTTTGCTTACCTCTTTTTTTGATTTTAAATTAATTTAAAATTCATTTTAACCTGTTTCACTTTTAAAATGAGTAAATGTAACTTAAACTGAGTGGATAAAATTAGTAAAAAAAAGCGTTTTGAAAAGAAATGCAAAAGAAAATGCAACTCGAGAGAAATGTTAGATAACCATTTTCCAAACTACTTATAATTGGCAGTTGTTCAGAGCGATTACTCTTGATCTAAAAATTATCCAATTATTATCTATTATAAAAATTTTAATTCTCATTTCAGTTTAGACTGTACTTGGAGATTATTGAAAGGCGCCTGAGTGCAGTCACTATGTGAAAGAAAGGTCTTGGGATTTTTTAAAATGATTGTAGGGAATATACTAGGAAATATGTTACACCTCAATCATTCTTCAATATGGTGTTCATTCGGCTGATTAATACTTTTCTGTTAAAAGCTAAATAATTTCCGATACTAACGGAAGTTTTACGCAAGGAGCGCGAAGTTCAATTTTAGAGCGCAGTGTTACTTTCTAAGTGTAATTTGAAGTGTCAGCTTAAGAATCTCTTAGAAAACTAGACAATGTTTTATTTATGTTGTCAATTTAAATTGACAGAAAATGAAAAAATAATGCACGATAATGGTTCATGCTCGACTGTTATTCACAATTTTGAGTTCTTTAAAATGGGAGAATACGTACTTGTGAAGTATAAATGAATAAATATTAAACATTTTAAATAACTTCAGTCAAAATATTGGTAGAATCAAACTATAAATCTGGATGAGAGTGAAGCAACGAATAGGGATCTCTTCGTGTGGACGGGCAGGGGAAGAATCGAAAATAACTAGTATGCACGCAACCAGCCTCAGTTGTGACAGTATTGGACTTGATGCCGATGATATCCTATTGGCATTGGAAGGAGTTAGTTGAGGTGTAATTTCAGCTTTTACGGTTGTTTTTTATTCTGTTATTTGTTATTAATATTAATTCTAGCATTTATGTGTCAAATTAATCATGTTCCCTCTCTGAAAGTAAATTTCCGAATGAAACTAATTTGCGAACCGGTGAGATTATAATAAATGGTGAAAGGATTCCTAACAAAGTCTGCTTCAAAATTTTTTTATTGTGAATAAAGTATATCAGATATTTCTTTTATGGTGTCTAAATGAACTTGATTTTACAGATTGAGCGTTCGAGAAGATCTAGAAGTGTACAGTTTATCAAGATTTCATAATTTTAAAAGATTACAAGTATGTGCTCCGCGAGACGCAATTGTTCTTCAGTCGTAGATGGCGACATGATCGCATGTGTTCCACGCTCTCTTCTCGTGTCGCGTTCACTCAAAATCTATCGGGAGCACATCAAGCGGCCTTATTTATTATTTTGTAATTCACTTTCGAGGTCATCAAAAATGTTTTCAACTGTTGAGCGTGGCACGCCTAACTCCACTGACTACCGCGTATATTTTAGTAAGTAATGTCGTTAGGATCTTGTAATATTTGAAATCATTGGTTTCCCTCTGTTTGACAACAGGTTTTTTTTCTTTACAGAGAATGAAACTGGTCCAATATCACCCCTTCATGACATTCCTTTGTGGAATGATCTTTCTAAAGGCATATTAAACATGATTGTAGAAGTTCCTCGGTGGACTAATGCGAAGATGGAGGTAACTGGCTGAATTATGGTATGTCGTCAATTTTAACATATGTTTGTGTCTACATGTTTTTTTTCCTTTGACTGGTAGATCAGCTTAAAGGAAACCCTGAATCCGATCAAACAAGATATCAAAAAAGGTAAACTTCGCTTTGTTGCAAATTGCTTCCCTCACCATGGATATATCTGGAATTATGGTGCTTTTCCGCAGGTATGCATTATTTATGATGATTTATGTTTAGTAATATTTAGAGATATTGATGCGATGAATTTTGGCATTATGTCCAATGAATAGGTTTGTCGTTTTATCCTTAAGTGCACCACCTTCACATCTACATGAGCCACCGTTATTATTACGGACTGTGAACCTTTTTCGTCACATTAACAATCATAACTTGATATCTATTTAGGGTTTCCTCTTCGTGCCCTGACTGATATTTACGATTTCTACCTAATTTCGTTTTATATCAAGGGTTTTTTTCCGCATCATATGTAGTGGAGTTCACCTTTCTGGCTCAATGCAAACGAAATCGATTAGTTTCTAGTTAAAGGATGATGCAAGGGTTTGTGCATTGAATTCCCTGTTCATGATTTCTGATTCGTTTTTACCTGAGGGAGGTGGAATTTTTCACTTAAATTTCGAAAAGCGTGATAACTAATAAAATAACAAATCTCCAGGCGTTCTTATATTTTGTAGTTTAATCCATTATCTCTATCATTATTCTCTTCAGAGATACCTCTACATTCATTAAGCAAACATCCAATTTTGTCGTTTTCAGTAACAGTTCTCATTATTGCTGGAATTAAATATTCTCCTGACTCATTTAAATTGATATGCAACAAGTTATTTGTTCCAACTTTTTCAACAAATGGTTGTTCTATCTTTTCAAAAGGAAAGATCCTATATATATATATATATATCATCCTATTGGTCTCTCGTGCTGTCATTTTACTCATTTTTGGGT
>LYUA01000220.1:452180-464818 GCA_002093875.1 Calopteryx splendens | reverse complement strand
GCGCCTGGAATTACGTGCATGCGTTGCTCCAACTTCTGCCGTTTTCACTTTAATCCTTACGAGGGGTGCTTCCCCCAGCATGCGGCATTCGAGTTTCGACATAGGACGGACGACGCACGGTGGGGGCGGGCTGGACCCCGACCCACGGAAGGGGACTATTATCTGGCCGCGTAGTAAACGACCTGCGCAGAAATTTTCGCCGCACCCCCTCCGCGGAAGGATACACCCACACCGCCCACACTGCCACTGCCATCTCTCCCGCGTAGTTGCCAAATCGTCTAATTCGTCCTTGTTTATAAGGTTAAAATAGAACGCTAAGGTTTTATAAGTGAGAATAAGATCGGGTTACTACACGTTTAAATGAGCCACTTCTTCCCATTCCAAATTCCAATTTGAAATCGAAACACTCGTGTACCTATGGTCCGCGAGTTGAAAATATTGGCAACATTGTAGCTGTTGGTACTACAGTGCATTCAGTTCGCTCATGTCGTGGGGAGTGACGAAGTGAAGGTAGAAGAGGACGTGAGATAGACAGTCTTCGCTCCGCCCACTGGTAACCGAAAGGGACGTTTACATTGCGGCCTGATTATAGCTGACAGTGGAGGAAGGCAGTTATATCTTCATCTGGGGTATATTCCTTCCTCGTCGCGTTTATCGAGCACTGTGATGGATCCGGATTTTGTTCCGTTTGTATGTTTTCGCCGTCGCAACCACTCAAAAAGTTGTTCCTCCAAAATAGATTACGCGTGTGCTTAGGATTTTTCAGAAGTTTTGAAATTTAGGATAGGGAGGGGGTGGATAAAGTAAGCTGGATAGAGATCTAAAGGATGAGGACTCGACATTTCCAGGTGTCACTTTGCGGAACTTAAACATCATGCAAAAGAAAACACTTTGTACGATCCACTGAATCTTTTAATTTTGCGACCTAGGTTAGTTTCCACGTGAAAATGTCACGCTAGAGGTCGAAACACAAGTCGCCAAAAATTAAACGACTCCATGGATCGTGCAAAGTGTTTCTTCAAATTTGCATGAAAAATAAGTGTTTGAAGGGTTGGGAGAAGAGAACAAGTGGCTGGCGGAAATTCGAAATGACAGGATAAGTGGATGGGTGAGATGCTCGGAGGGAGAGGGATTTCGGGGGCTGTCGTAGAATGGAGGCTTGTTAACAAGGGAAAGGGGGTGGAAGAATGTAAGCCCTTTGAGTGACATGAATGGGGTCGGAAACCATGACGTGCCGAAGGAAAGGAAAGGCGTGGGTGAAAATGTTTGTTTGATTTTCATAATCCTTTGGAGGAATGTTGAATTGTTGCTGGGGATCGGCCAAAACGTAGAAATTCTTCGGTAAATAGAGAAATAAATCTTTTTGGACATAAAAAAATGTTCCTAATATGCATCTGCGTTTAGTTGCACGTAAGGCGAATTCCGAGGTAGTTTGACACAAATTCCCACCTCCAAAATAGTTGGGGAGCAGAGGTTTGTCGGAGTTCGCTTTGATTCCCGCTGGTATACGTTTTAAACTGCGAGTGGAAGGATCCGACGGGATTATGAATGCGATTATCAACTCTCAAGGGTTTTTTTTCAATGGCCTTTATCTGAAAACAAGAGTCCGACTTCGTCTAGATTATTAGATTTAGCTTACGGGGAATTATTCATTTGGACCGGCATGTCGTCTATTCCATTCTCAGGGTATAACTAGAGCCCTGCTCGGATGCAAATATCCGTAATAAAATTAGCATTGCGCGGCGTAATTGGATCAAATCTCGAATCGTAAGTGAGCAAGCGGATATAGGTACAAATAAAAAATGACTTAAGATTGTAAATATTTACGTTGATCTCGCAACATTATTTCTGGAGTCTCCTAACAAGTTCAAGTTCCCTTATGCCTATGATGAACATATTATGAACGTCTACTTCATTTTGGAAGCCTAATGACGTTGTTGAGTAATTTATACGAGACGAAGTTTCATGTATGGTATTCCACTGCAAGTAAGAGATATTTTTTGTGTTCACATTTGACGATTGTGACTATATTCACTCAAACTGTTGATTTCTGCAAAATATGTGACTAGGCAATTTTATTATGTCACGAAAATGAATGGTTTTCATGGTCGCCACATGCCCCATGGGTCTTCTGACTCTTTTTAAGAATTGCACCACTTGATCCGTCGTTATGTGTTCAAGAATCGGGAATTATCGAGTCTTTTGCGTCGAAATTTCAGAATTATCGATGCTCAACAATTCCGAGTCCTCGCTGAATAGCCTCCCCCCCACAGGGGATCCACAGATTGTATATGTCGTGTAACACGCTATTGATATGAAATAATTAATTGGTTCAGTTTAGTGTTGACAATGCAGAATTCAAAATCGATCATTGTTACAAAATAGAAAAAAGTGAAATATGAAAATTTAGGTCAAATCTCATGCGAACATTTCCTTGTGAACGTGCCATTTCGAAGGTTACTCATTTGCAAAAAATATATTTACCTACGTAAAAAACTATGATATCCGTAGCCCGGGGTGATAGAATTGCACCAACACGTCATATCCCATCGAATGTTTTCTGGTCGCCCGAGGGACTAGTCCGTGAATAATTACGCCTCGGGTGAGATGGGTTTTCCCGAGAGTGCGTCTCGGCACAATGAGGGTTGGGAATTGTCTGCGTTCGTGTCTTGTTTGGTCTTCCGCCAAGGCCAATCCCATGCCATTTTGGGAGTTAGTCCCTCCTCCTCTGGACGCCGCCGCCATTCGCCGGGGAAAACACGCCCGAGGCCGAGATTGCATGTAATTGCTCGAAATTATAGTTTCACCCGAGGAATTGTACCCCCTTTGGACGTCGTTTTATCCGCCCCCCCGAGCTTTCTTTTCTAGGTACGTTGCTTCGTTTTCTCTTTGTATCCCACGGATTCCTGGAAAGCTAGGACGTCGCCTGGAGTGTGGGATGCCGGTCTCCCGCATCTGCGAAACCGCTCTGTGGCTGGGTGATAATTCCAAGCTTTGGCCAAGGGTAACCGGCGTAATCGCCGCGTGTGAGTTGCGGTAGTGAAATTGCCGAACAGTCGTGTCGCAGTCACTCGATTTACGATTTTGTGTTTTATTGTGGTGAGTCACCGTCGGTGACGCATTAGGAAGTTTTCTTGGTAAGGGAGGAAGGGGTTCGGCGCGGATCAAGGCACGGGAAATTGTGACGTAGCCGCATTGTTCTCGGGAATCCGTAATTCTCCTTATTAACTATATTCATACAATTTTTTGAGACAAACAGCTGCGAGAAAAAGTGATAATGGTGATTGGTGAAGATTTGTATGCTGATGACTAGAATAATCTTGTTTCTGGCTCATTGGGAGTCCAGTCATATTCGATAGCATATTCAAGCGCACGGGATAGCTAAATAGGGTAAAAATACCGATAAAAAATACATTCTGCATATGGATATCTTGTCATGAACTCATCTGCGAAGCTCACGAACTCTGGAATTCCAGATGAAAGGCCTGACAAAAATTCTGAAATTTTAATTGCAGGTACGCACCTATTATTGTTTTACGCTAAGCTCTTTGTGTAGGAATGGGATTCTTTTCGTGAATGGCGTTTCAGACGGGACAACGCATGAGTTGAAATACGATAATCAACCGGAAGGTTGGCTTGATATGTATGAATGTGTGGATTAGAGATTTTAATGGTTTACTTAAGGTTGATCAAGAATCGTCACATGCCTTGTTAAATGTCTTCGTATTTTCCTGGGACGTAATGTGCCCATCTAACTCAAGGATCGTGGATTCGAAGTCAATGGTACATATGGGAGTAGTAATTTAAGATGATAGTTAAATAATTTATGGACTGTTGTTGGTCTCATATTTTACCTATACCTACCACTCCAGCTAAAGAGCATGCAACCCCCGAGGTTATGAAATTGACGCATGTTTCCCAAATTTGTGAATGGCTTACATAATAGTTACAGGACCTTGAACTGCGTTTTGCTCTAACATATGTAACATTTATTTTCGTCTTTAGTAAATATAGCTGTATTTGCAATCGTTAAATAAAACTCCGACTTTTCTCAGTGCCTTATCGTTGTCTCTAGAAATTTAAGTCAATAGTAATAAAGTGGACTTTTAGAATACATCCTTTGGGTCGGGCCTTCCACTCGTATTCCTCTATTTTTGGTCCTTTGATTTTTCGACTTTACCTCTTTCGACGCCCATCCTTCTTCGCAGACTAAAAATTCATGAACATGCTTCTTTCTTCAAGGTGCTTTGAACTACCTTTCTCCATTCATTCTCCTCCAGAGAACCCATTACAAAGATTACGAAGAGTCAGCCTTAAGAGCCGGGATTCAAGTTTAATACAAAAGATTAATTAACCGAGAACTGTTTCGCGAAATATTTGTCTCGTGTTTCTTAATTTTCTTAAAATGTATATAAAATGTCTTGAATATTCTTGGTATTCGTAAAATCTTTGAATATTTCTTTTTCTTTAATTACCATTTTTCATCCAGCTTTTCTTCTTTCCCTTCTGCATTTACTTCTGCTAGTCATCTTGGGATTTTAAATCCTTTCAAATGTAATATAATATACTTTTCTCTCGAGAATGTAGAAAATTATTCAAATAAATATTCTTTAAGATTATTTTTCCGCCTTGTGATTACGTTGGGATGATTAAGAAAAATATTTTATAGCAAACTGCTGAAGGCAATTCGAAGCTTTCTAGCATTTTACAAGTATAATAGGTGTGTTAAAAACATTGGTAATGATCGTTGATCCCGGGGTCCTTCAAGAATTTTTCCCATTATATTATATTCCTAACTTTTCCTTCTTGCAGAGGATTTAACATGGGTTACGGAGTAGAAAAAAAATATTTGGTAGGTTTTATCTGATATCCAGCCGGCCAGAAAAAATATTTAAATATCGGAAAAATATAATGTAATCCCATTAAAGAATTGTAAATGTTTTGGGCGAAAAACTACAATGGAGAATGTCTCCACTGTGTTAGCCAAATATGCCTACTTGACATTTCACGGAAGCCTTAGAAGTCTTTTGTTCTGTTACTTTTAAAGCAAGCCCGAACACAATGCCGAATTTTTTACGTAAAGAATAGAAAATTACACTCGGATCCTGAGGTTGCCGACAAATTTCTACATCTGGCTAAATTATGTTCTGTTGGGAATACATGATTACAGTAAATAATTTAGCGGAATAATGAAATTTGCTTTTAAAAGTGGAATTAACTGTATTAATTGATGGGCAAGATACCGTATTTCGATTTACATCTGGCCCTACGGATGGAAACCTACCTCGTGCCGAGTGATATCAGCCTAGATATATGCGTCTGAACAATAAACATTGTCGAATGCTGCGAGATAGATGTTCTTTTCGTATTGCCTACAGTTTGCTTTTATGACAATATGTTTATAGAATATAAACATCATTCCCTATTTTTTTAATAAGTCGACGAAATATATTGAAATCCTTTTCTGAATAACATTTACTTCTTTTTAATGCTTTATAGTTTGCGAGTTTAAGGCTTATTGATCCTATAGTAATTATGTCAACTTATCAACTTCCTATTTCCCTTCAACACTACGTTTTTTGCATTTATCTTCGTACTGTCACAAGTGTGTGGTCAATTTTTTCGTTGACCCGTGCTTTGTTGGCGTGTTTTGTTGACCGCACGCAAACTATATTTATAGTCTTGTTTTCGTAGTTAGTTTGTACTCGTTCCACAATCTGCAAGTGTTTTTCATCATTTTTATATGGTACGCTCCTTTTGCTAAGTGCTTACAGCTTCTATTATTAGATTAATTAATAAGTTAATTAATTTTTCCTGATTTTGATTTTGTCTTTTTACCAAAACCTGTTTAAAATTGTCCCGCGTGCTGACTGTTCGTTCTGTTCCCAGCATTTCATATTTCTCAGTATTTGAATATATGTATGTACTTAAGTTAATAAGATTTTTATGTTTTTTCATTACCGCAACTCAAAGAATGCTAAATTATTTTTGATAAATGAAGAGAAAAATTTCATTGTTTTAATTCGCGGAAATGTAATCAAGTGCAAAGAAGCTAAACTTCTTCCACTGGATGAAGCTCTTCGGAGTGAGGATTGTACGGTCCTCTATTCCCACTCCCCCAAGCCAATCCCGCTCAAAATGCCCACATCTATGCGCTCTGTTGGCCTCCTCTTGAACACCGAACGTAAAAAAATGTAATATCGAAATTGCCTGGCTTCTGGTTTCGTGAGAAGGAAATTCCCATATGAATTCAACCATAATCTCTCAGGATAGAACACCCCCACACTTGATTTCCGTGTTTTTTTTTGCTATATTTAGTTATCTCAGGGGAAAAATTATTTTGTGATCGAGGGCAATTCTCCTTTCTCAACTCTCAGCTGGTTTTTATATTTCTTCAATTATATTACTTGCAGTTGACATGCCAATCAAGAATAGTACATGAGCTTTACTTGAATTGTGTTTTAATTGCTCATAAGTAGTGATATCACATGTACGCGTTTAGGAGTGGGATTTTATCCGAGAGCTGTTTTGCTGAATTTTCAGTGAATACTTGTTTGAAAACTACTACATCGTATTTTCGTCTTGATGTAGAAATTTTAGAGATTCGATAAGGCCTGCATTTCGTCCTTTGAGCTTCAACATGCGAATGATAACTATGGTGTACGTAGGTAAATATGTCCGTAGAAATGATATGATTATTCGTTGTCGTTCTAATCTCAAATCTATTTTCATGCAAATATTTCTTGCTTGGGAAGAACATGTGTATCGTGATGAAAATAGATAGATGCTTGCCTGATGAAGCTGTTTAAATCGAAACCGCATGAGCTTACACCTGCAAATGTGCTCAAGCTCTTCTATCCTTTCGGCATTCAGTGATAAATAAAATTACATTCGTCCCATCAGATTAAACACTGATTACGCTGGTTCAGTTACGCGTGGATTGCGTGTAATGATTTGACTTTTTGTTTGAGAAGTAAGCTTATTTGCGATCCCCTTCCGAAAATTATAATATATTTACTGGACTATCGAGGAAATAATGCCTTTGCATTAACTGAGATTACATCATGCCAATCCGCTGAGCTCTTAATTAATATCGCCACTCTGCGTTCGTGTGAGCTGGTCCAATAATTCCAGGCATTAGCTAGAAAGCGAAGGGCATTGTTTATTTGCGGGATGAAATATGACTTGCATCTGGTGACAGAAAAAGGGTCGGGAATGAGAATGTTGAAAAGAAGTTTGATGAAAGTTCTGTCTGCTATCTGTGATGGAGCAATGAAATGATTGTATCCCCTCGTAGCATTTTTTCCTCTCTTTAATGATCTGACAAAAATCTTGGTACACAGTGAACATACTGAAGTTGATGTTTGTTCAACGTTTAGTTTGATCCGGGTTCCCACGGAAAAATCCTGTCTTCCAGCTAATTGAACCGAGGCCATCGGCGTAACAGGCCAATGTGACCGGCGGGAGTGTTTTCGTGTGACCAGTTGACCGTATTCACTGTGGCATCCTACAATTAATTTTGGTGCTTAAGGTTTTTCAGGTCGTGGCTCATTAAGCAAAAAAGCCATTCAACTCAACTGCACACCTGACCTGGACACTGGACCTGTATGCATATATTATTCTGGTGTGAATATTAACCCTTACTGTGTGTAAAATTCACTCGCCTCGGTCATTGGTGTCAGTTTCTTTCCCTGCTTGGAATTTTCTGGTAACCCGAAAATAAACACCTTTTTAATTGATAGGTACATGGGGTATTCCGAGGGCATCTCTCCGATTTGAACCCTTCGTCCAGAGGCCAAACGCTCTGCCAACTAGGACACCACCCCGCTGGTTGGTCATTAATAGTTATTAATTTTTTTTTTGATCGCCACTTTTCACTTTCGAATGCAAACAAATTATTTAATTCATTACAACCAATCACTCATGTCCTCCCCGAAAGATTCAGGGCAACGAGCTCCCTTGTCGCATTGACACCTGGATTTTTTGCACCGCATGATATCCATTAGGCTGAATAATGCTCTATGGACCGCTCAGATGCTTAAATTGCCATCGGAATAAAACTTTTGAATCCACTTTGTCCGCATCCAAATGAGGCATTCGGCGGGTTTTGTGTTTTTTTTCTCGAGTCAAAGGTCATTCAGCGCTCAATTACGCCCGAGCCGGACCAATCATTGAACGTGATGCGTATTGCACGTGAAACGTATTGCAGCGAGCAAAACAAGCCCACCAAAAAAAAAAGATGAGGGGGAATATCTTTTCCGAGAATAAATATCCTTTGGCCCTGATGCGGATTGTGTCCCGGCGTAGTGCGCCCATTTGCACGTATCTGCTCGAATGATTCTATTATTATCATGCAATCCGTTGCGTGATGACTCCTGTCTTTTTCTCATCCGTCGTTATTCAAAGCGTGATAATCAAGGTGTGGGGGCGTTTTTACGCCCTCATGATGACTCCTCCACTCCCCGCAGCAATGCGATCGAGTGACACGCATCAATATATCCTCCCTTTAATGCTAATTAGGAATTTCGGATTTGATGCCGTTCTCATATATGCAATGGGGTTCGCAGTATCCACCCCAGCTCGCCGGCTGCCATTGATGAGTGTCTTCACCATATTTCTGTCGATTGAATTACAACAGGACTGGCTTTGTTTCCTTAGGACAAACAGATATTCCTTAACCACAATTGGAGGGTGACCCAGGTAGCTCAGTGGGTGATAAGCTTAGAGGATAATCCCAAGCCCGCGGGTTAAAATCTACTCTTATGCTTGAAGGTCACGTTGTCTTTTAATGGCCCATCCTGTAGTTGAGTTTGTACGGTGATTTGAACATTGCGATTGGAGCGCTTTAAAATAAATTATATATAAAGTTGTAATTATATATATATATAACAGAATTTAGATTTGTGTAGATTAATAAATTCTTATTAATCCCAACCACAGCCAGTCTTAAAATATATTTATTTGTTAATTTTACTCATGTTTATAAATTAATATATGTTATTAACTTTGGTATAAATATTTATTTATATATGTACCTCACTTAATGGTTTTAGCAATCGGTTGAGGATGATTAATTATTTTCCCTATCAACCTAGGCAGTTCTTTTTTTTCATTTCATAATGATCTCAAAGATTTCTCGGGCCAGAACCGTGTGCCGTAGTCGCCGAATCGGAACTCAGAAAACGCGTCTAAAACCTCTCTTTGCTAATGAATGCGTTTTGCTGTTTTAATTATGAATGCAATCTCCCTATTAGAGGTGGACGGACCCTGAAAACTGTTGTGCCTCGTAGTGGACCCCTAAGGAATTTGTAGAGCACTGCTTACTTAAATGCCATTGGCCTTCATTATTTCGTCCATTTGCCCCGTGTAATTTCTATCTTAATCGCCCCATATAAAATGCCTATTCTTTCCCTTCATCTTATCTGTGTAGGTCTATCATGATTTTCAACTCAGTAATACTTCCTTATATCTCCAACATCCATTTTTTCCGATGTCCCATAATTTCCTCCAGCGTCTTCCCCACTTTCCCTACAATTTCTAACACTTATTCGTTTGCCTTCCTCTCGGTCCATCTCTTATTTCCTTCGTCCTTCTCCATACTCGCTCATCTCAATCACCTCTTTCCCCGAAGCCCTAGCTTTTGAACCATGTAACTCCGTGCTTCGTTAAAACGTTTTCATTAACTTTTTTTATGATGCAGGCTCCTCTCTTAGATTTCCTCCTCTCTCTAAAGGTGCACTCTAAATTAGTCGTTTTTATCTTTTCATAATATTCTAGCCGTTCGCCATTTTTATTGTTAACTTCAATGCTAATACTGTGTAAAGTTTATCGTTCATGAAGCTTGTCTGTGTCAAAGTTCATTCAACGTTGACAAAACTAGAACTACAGACATTCTGTTATTGTAGGCTAATATAAGAGTGACATGATGGTCCTTGAAGTGTAAGCAAATATAAATCCTTAATCGACAGTGAACAAGAGTCTGATTAATGTGCTACACATGCATTTCGACTAATTCGGAATACCGACTTTTTGTTTGTCGAATTGTATATTAGTCGAAATATTATATTATAAGACAGTGAAAGTTCTTTTTGTCCTTCCTAGGTGTTGTTAAAACGATTTCCCTAAGTGTCTGTAGTAGTGGTTGAACTCAAACTCTTTCAAATTTCCGACAATCTTGGGTATTTCTCAGTGAAAGTGGCGAGTTCTTGTGCCACTGCGGGATTCATATTAGTGAGATGACCGCTGCTTTAGATCTGCGCCAACGATCAGTATGCACGCCTCGGTAATGTCTCCGCATCCGAAAGTAGGACGTTCCGATAATGATGCTCTAGTATTGTTTCTTTTTTAACATCTGCATGCTCATTGTGTACAAACTCAGATGAAATATTTTTTCTTCCTTTTGGACAATCATCGACGATGACGGCCAAAGGAATTCCTCCGATTTTTTATTGTCATCGATGACACCGTAAGGAGCTCATCAGAATCCATTTCATCATTAACAATTTGCTTGAGTGTTTAATTGAACAGGGTGGTATATTTTTAAATCTCCCAGGATAAAAAAAACATTTCCAGTAAATTCTTTACACTTTACTTATTTTATGCTTTATCATTTGACTTTAACTAGAAAGGATATCAGCCGTGTGTGATCGAGGGTAGCATTCTATTCCTTCTTTTAACTGAACTTTAAAAGTAGGATGCATCTAAAAGGGTCTGTGTTCCATTATATTGTGCCGGTATCTGATTAATGAACTCAGAATGTTAATGTATACATTCTGAATTACTATCCCTTCTGAAGTACTCTGATTGTATATCGTGTTTTACGTCAAGCATTAAAATCCCATTAATCCTTTTGATGCTTCTCTTATTTTAATATATTATGCAACGCGAAAAGTCGATTTTAAAGTCAAAGTACCATTGACATACCGAAACATACACTAGTTACCCTTGCAAAATTGGCCATATAACGTTTATGATGTGAATTCGATTTTTCTGTGTAATTGTTGTATGTTCCTCTTACACAGTACATTCCCTTTTCGCTCATTCCTCGAGTTTTATTATGAGCTTGCGGAACGGGGAAAAATTACCATGTATTTAGTTCAGAGGTCATTTCAATTTGCTAGTTAAAGATGTGATAAGAGACAGCATGTGACAGCACCTCACTACATTATCGAGGAAGATGATAGATGTAGATGATATGCCAATGCCTTTTGTAGATGATATGCCAATCACTCGTAGAAATACCTTAACTTGGGCGTATCTCCAAACTAGAGAGCAATGTTTTCACTTTATAATAAGCGCAGAAAAATATTCGAAATGCAATAATTATTTCTTTGATGTCTATGTTCAGAGTAATTTTAGGTGATGACTAGCATTAATTCTTCAATTTTTAGTAGCAAGCAAGAAACTTGTGGCTTCTCCCTAGGTATCATCATCTACCATCTGTACTGCTACTAACGCAGTTTTCAACTTAGCCTTTAAAATTTGGTAAAATCTTCGCCACATCATCATTTGCGCGCAGAAACTTTTCAAAAGACGCGACGCAAAGCCTTAACTCGTGGGTTAACTCGATCTGCGGATTTATCTTCCTAATCGGTTATCTCTTATCCCTCTTAGTCCGTTCCCCAAAAGAGATGGGTAAATTTTCTTGAGTTGTCGATGTTGAAACTCCCATTTCCCATTAGTTTCTTCAAAATTTGAAAGATAATACTTGAAAACAAGTCTTTTTCACTCGTCAAGAAAAAGAATTGTGTTGTGTGCGATAAGCGGAGTGCATGCAGAGTGGTTTAATTCGTAGTTTTGTTTTACCTGAACACGATTTTATGCTGAAAATCGCACCGAGATTTAAAATCCCATGCGGACTGACTAAATTGAAATAGTTCGAAAACTAGGGCAGAGGCCGCAATAGTTCAAATACCTCCCCTCTAATATTAAGAGGCACGTATAAACGTGTTAATTTTTTTGGGATTAGGTCTACGCCTCACGATGTTCTCATCAGATTCAAGCTATGAAGCAGTGACCTATAAAAAATATCTCAGCACCGAGGAAAATCCCCGATGCCTCTGCGGATCAGCAACGGGAGAATTTCAAAGGGGATGTGGATTCCCGTTATTATAGTTGGACAGAGGCTTTATATCATAGACTTTGCATCGTTAGTCCTTTTTGAACTTGAGCAACTGAAATATCACATGTGGAGTACTCGTTACTGTGCTTTGATTGCCACATGTGGGGTACTCGTTACGTTACTTTGCATAGAATTCCATCCCATTCCCTATAGCCCCTAGAATGAGGCCATTACGTGATCTGCAGCAGAGAAAGGTGGATATCAACTTAAAGGTTAAGTTTGCGCTTGTGTTAATATAGTGCTTTCATACAAGTTTCTAGCTGTCGAATTTCTTAGAGAAAATTAGTTATGAATTTGATGACTGGAATCAACTGCATTACAGGTTTGTTTGATTTCATGTAGAAGGGATATCCACAGTAGAGGTTGGAATGTGTATATATTTATATGAATAAATATATAAATATATATTTATATTTATATGCATATATATATGTATATATATATGTATATATATCTATATCTATATATATATATATATGTATATATATGTATATATATGTATATATATGTATATATA
>LYUA01000220.1:378224-391350 GCA_002093875.1 Calopteryx splendens | reverse complement strand
GGATCGGGAAGGGGGGTGCGGGTGGGAGAGAAAAGATCGTAAAAATCAGGTGGGTGCGGGGGTGTACGGGGAGTAGGAAGGAGGGGGGAGGGTGGTGTGGCGGAGGCAGGAGCGTGGTCCGTGAGAGGGGGGGAGAGGGGTGAGTGTTGGATGAGAATATGCATAAGTTTCCCGTTATCCGATCCCTAGGCCATAACCACTTCCCCGAAAGGGAAATGGTGCTGCTGCAAAAGGGCGAAGGAAAAACGTCTCGATTTGAATTTATAACAGACCTGTAAAGAATTGCCAGTGAAAAAATAAAGCGAGTGAACGGGGAAAGTTGTTCTGTCCTCGAATTAATTTCCGGTGGGGCGAAGGGAAGGTACATTCTCGTGTCGAGATGTCGCCGTCTGAGATTCGGTTTCGGTTCGTGTTTTGTCGTTTGTGGTTTTTGTCCCTTGTGCTCTTACTCCTGGATTTTAAAGTTGTGCGTTCATTTGCTACAACAATCTTGAGAATTCCGACTCCTCTCCGAACTTTCGATTGTGTTGAAGAATTTCGATATGATAGACGAACGCATTCGGTAAAAGTTGAGTGAGAACATAAATGAGTTCGAGCCGTAACGTCATTTACGATTACTCAGGTGTTAAAGCCATGTCTAACATCAGAGAGATGAGAGTGCTTCATCCAACTTCTTGTATCATAAAGTTTAATTTACAGTGGAGTCTCAACCTTCCACCTACTTCCAAAAATTTACTTTTCCTCGCCGTTATGCTTCACGTTTTTACGAACGTGTTATGCATCCAAGCGTCTGTGCGAAGAATAAAGGCTTTTCCCTTAAAAGGGTGAATATTAAAATTTTACCCTAGTCGAGGCGCGTAGCTATTCTCTGTTCATTCCTTTGTTTTAGTGGTCCCCAAGGGTGTAAAGAGGTTTGCTTAAAGTTCCTACTTTAAGCTGGCGCCTATCCACCCTATCCAACCGTATTGAGCTCCGTGAATCACTGGCGTGTCCCTTGTTGGGGATAGCCAGAGTCGTAAAACACCCTTGCCCACTTCCACCTTGCTCGATTTATCTTCCACTCTATATCTGGATCGAGTGTCAATGTTGAAATTCGATTTTTACGCTGTAAACACTCGTCGTTGTCATTGCTCAGCTGGCCCGTGAAGATACGCGTTCCACACTCGCAGAATATTTTTTTTTCCGGTGGACTCGTTGCATTTACCTATTTTATTTGCGAGTGAATAGAGCGTTCACGATTACGTTTTATGTCAGCACCTCCGGAAGGCATACGGATCAATCCAAGCAGAGTGTAACTTTTTGCGCGAACAGTTTTAATCGTGTGCTCGGACCCGCGGTTGTCCTCACTGCTTTTAGAGTTCAAAGCGTAAAATTCATGCCCAAGGTGAGAATATCGACAAAAAGAGAGTTGTTTTTGTCCAAAAGTTCTAAACGTTTTGACGTGACAAAATATTTCCATGTGGTGTAGACTTTTGCGTAATTTCGTAACTTGGTAATGCAGTGTGTTTAGTGCTCCGCCGTGTCTCGGTTTGTGCATGTTTTATTCTCTTCGACTTCAAAGATGTTTTCTGGAACTGGAACAAAACTGTCGTCAAACAAGCACGGTGGAGTGCTGAGAAACGTTAGCATCAAAAGAGCCTGATAATGCTGGCAGTCGTGAATGTCACATCTGGTTGTAAATGGTGACTACATATTAAAGATTGAAAACACAATTGCGGTCGGGGATTGCTCTTCGGTTTTTGAATTTCCTGTGTGTTTCGTTTCTTGCGGAGAAATCGTTTCAATGGGTTTCATTTTCAAACTTGTTGGATAATTTCGATTATTGTATTTGTCCTGTCAGATTTTGGACGAGAAAATTAGAAGTGTTTACATATTTGGAAATTTGTTGGTGTATGTTTTTAATTGATTGTTCGTGAATGTTGGTAGATAAATGAATATTAATATGCATATTAAAATATGTATTTTTTTCTTTAATTTAGAGAACAATGCCGAAGGGATTTTTTTCAAATATGTTTGGAAATATTTCTCCGAAGTGTATCGGAAACTAAAACAAACACCCTATTTCACAGCCTCGCCGGTTCATATTAACCGTGCTTAATGCAGAACCGGCCGAATTGAATATCAGTATGCATTAGGGAGGGAGGGAATACTACTTCGAACTCGTATGGAAAAGTGATATGATTAGCAGACAGGAACTGTGAATTTTTCTAATCATATACTACCTTGGAAAATACTTGATTACAATCTGGGGGCGCGGTAGTCCAGTGAGTAGAGAGCTGAGCCTCTTGGCACCCTCAGCTTCACCTAAGCTGTGTACCATTTTTCAGGTTCCAGGGAAATCATAGGTGGTATAGGGAAAGGAACTGACCACCCTACCCTGATGTGTGAATGTCACACGCCGTTTGACTTAGTACTGGGTGACCTCTACCCTAACCTACCAAACTGACCTTCGGGTTGATTACTGTTATTTGGTATACAGTCCCGAGGGAAATACAAGACAATACGCCGAAGTTGGTAAGCGCCTTGGCATAAGTTTATGAGTACATAATTATATGGAAATCCATTGAAAAAGTTCGTTTGACTTGGCCAGGATTTGAAGTCAGATCTTACAATCGGCACGAGTTTCAAAGTCTTATCCCTATCAAGTCAAATTGTATTTTCATCATAGATTATCCACAGTAGTAGACACACTCTTAATTCCGTTACAATACAATTTGCTAAACTGATGCTACGGTGTACACTTACGAAGAGTTAAATATGCAAACATTGGTTCCCGTAAAATGTTCCTCTTACGTCCTCTTCTCAGCCATTTCTTTCAAGACCTGACCTCCTTATCTCTCATTGTCTGCTTGACGGACGCATGAGTATTCCATTTTTGTTCGTCTCCTGTTTATTTTTCGTGGGAATCTTATACCCTTGTCAGTGTTTCTCATTCTTTGGTCGACTACGGAGGTCCTTTTATGTTGCAAGAGTGTTCGAATGATTATTTTTATGTTAACAGTTTACTACGGTTAAAAATCTATTGAAGTTCGTTACCTCCTGTAGCAGAGTTTCTCCTTCCAGAGGAAACTCCTTCTTCCAGAGTATTTCCAATCTCCTCTGCGTTACATCGGAAAAATATCTTCGCGTGCCTATGTACTCTTTGTAATACTTTTGCGTGCCTTTTAAAGTTAGCTCTTCTAATAAAAAAACAGAGATTGATAAAGACAGCAAATGTAGGATAAATAGGTGAACTTTATTTTCCAATTATTAAACTTTTCGTTTGAAGAGCCTTCCTTGAGCTTAATTTTTTTATTAATGACCATAGCCGCTAGCGAGAGTTCATGCCAATGGCTGTATCAGTAATTTTAAACACAGGGAATTCGGTTTTCCTACTTTAATTTATATTATTTTTCTAGGCTTCAGAGATGTTACCCCCGCAATGTTGGTGGTACTCTCGAAGCATCCTGTCTAGCTTTTTATTAGCAATATTTTATGAATTTTAGGGGTTCAACCGTATGGGATTTACATTTTCCACCACGGTTTATATAGTTCTCATCGCAATATAATTTATCTCGCCATCTAGGGTTAATGCTAAGATATTGCTAAAAAAAGGTATTTCGAGGTAGGTACTTAATTCAAATTAACAAGAAGAATACGGCATCGAAACGGTCTGTAAGTTCGGACTCGAAGAAGTCATTTCAGGTGAGTTATAGGGAGCATGGCTAAACTTTCGTGTGACTCCGATCATTTCTAATTCGGGAGCACCCCTTTTAGTGGGCAGAGAAGGGCCTCCTCAGTCGTCTGATGTACCTACGTGCTGTCCGATCATTACACATATCCCCCTCGCATTTGAGTCAAGTCTTTTTTCGGCAGCGATAGATTTTTTTCACCTTCCTTGTTCGTTGATAGTCGGTAATTTCATCTCACGAAATGTGAGGGTGCACGGTGGTGAAAGTAATCCGGGCGTGCGATTCTAGGCACGAGGGAGTGCGCTCTCGTCAATAACACATTTGGCTTCCATTCCAGTCGGTAATTACTGAGCTTCGTGGAAACCTCAAGTGCGAAAATTAATTTATAAAATTTTTACATAATGACCAAAATAAATATAGACATTTTTTTACGTTATATATAACTAAAATATCATGTATTTCCGTCTGGTTAAAAAAAGAAGGAATCGAGCTCGGATTAAAGATTTAATTGCAATGATTCGCTTCAATTACGCCATTCTCAACGCAGAGATTTTCTACCTATATGTATTCCGAAACAGTTTATCGCGCCTTACGTTTAGCCTCACGATAAGTTTATCGGGTCGTGATATAACCTGTTTCCTGATGATGTAGGTACTATCAGATCCGCAGATAGGGTCTGTGTCACCTTGGGCAAGCATGGCTTCCGGTGCCCCCCCCCGTACTAATATCACGCGTGTTGCGCGACCCTGCCAGGTGGAGTTTTAAGAACTTGATGTAGGCTCATGTAGGAAGGTGAGGAATAGAACCCTTTTTTTAGTAGCAGTTATCTGCTATCATAACAGGGTTGACTTAACTTGGGTGCTGCCAAGTGAATGGGAATAGTATTTAATCACAACGGAGTTCCTTGATTAACCGAGGATAAATATAGTATTCTCACTGAGCATGCCCCTTTGGTTCTTCAATAATTAATGAATGATTCCAGTGTTGGGGAATATTTTTGTGAAATATTAATATAGTACCTATATGTGATTTCGTTGAATTGATCTTTTTTATCCTTTGGTATGTTTGGAGTTTACCACTGAAACAGAAGGAATATTTTTACATCTGCATTAAAGTTGACGGGAAGTTGAAAGAGAGAGATAGAGAGTGACTTCCGAACGGAAAAATACTGGGAATCATTATTCCCTCGCACAATTCGTGACTTCGGCTTTCGGCTTGCAGGGTAACATGTAGATTTAGAGAAGTAATTTTTGAAGTCATTAATAATAATTCCTTTAAGAATATTAGAATATTGTGACAGAGTGTAATCTAATATAAATGATATATTTTTTGTACAATGCTTACCTATTTATTTATTTAGAGCATTGTCCATACAGTATCGACAGAATCTTTTCTCGAACATTTTTCTTATGGAATTTAGACACGTTAGGAAATCCAATTGGTGACGGGGAATTTCAAGAAGTCTGAAGTGTTGGATCTATTGATGCTCATTTCCCTCGACTCGCTTTTTCCCTTCCATGTGCTGTGGTGAGAACTTTAGAAATTACAGTGGCTATTAAAGACGAAACGCATGAAAATAATGTTATGGTCATGTAGTTTACTTTGCCAGAGTGTCCTGAAATTTACTTTTGATGTTGGCTGAAATGGGCTTTCACGGCAGAGGAAAATTAACCCTGCGAAATAAGTATTTCCTTTTAGACGCGTATCGCTTTACCTGTTCTACGAATTTCGCATCGTATCAAAGGACTCTTTTCAAGGTTTTTAGACGCTCGCCTGAGGGCAACGCAGTCTTGCGGAAAGCTATAGAGTCGAAAGAAAATATAATTTCATATTTATTTCGTAGCTAAAAAAATAAAGAGGAAGACGATTCATTGAAGGGAATATTTTTCTTTGCATTGGTAGCGCGCCTCGTAGATGGTTTGATTCCAGAGCAACATCGTGGTGGTTATAATGAATGGTGGTAGTATTGCACTCTAACCCATTGAAAGAAAATACAGAATACTTGTTCCGTAGGTAAAAAGGTACGGCGAGTTTAGAAAATAAAGGAACGGGCTGGTTTCTCGAAATTGCATGTCAATTTACAAGACCTCTAATGCAGTCGTGCATATAATAAGCTCTTTCTAAGCCATAGCCATCAATATGTATAGTTGTTTAATACGTATGTAAGTGGTATTATATCTAGCATTTAGTTGGAACTCCATGTATGAAGAAAATACTTGGGCTTGCAAATTATTTTATTGCTTTTAGAAACTAGCTCCAGGGTATGTTTTGTTGTAAGTCACGTTTGTATGTTATGGTATGTTTTCCTCACCGGGTCTACTTATGTAACCTTTAATGGTGTTATGGTAGTTTATGCAACTGAGGGAAAATGGCTTTTGATATTTTCGTCTATTTATTTCTCTTTTTATAGGATGCCTTCTTTCGATTACCCTCGAGTTTCATTGTCAATGGCCACGATCTTCGACCAAGCATTCAAGCGAACATTGACCTTAAAATTGAAATATGTTTGTGTCGTTGTGATTTATTGGGTTTATGACGTCGTAAAGCCTTATCCATAATGTTAATCTTTAAATGCCGAGAAATTTTATCTCAGTACTCGTTTTGAAGTGGTCGTAATCGAAGAAAACTTTAAATAGTATAGCCGCGTATAAATGGTGATCCAGGTTGTATCGTTAAATGTGCTACCATGGAGGCGTCGAGTTTACATCATGCCATTTTGACCCTAATAACTTGACAGTGGTTACGCGTTCCTGTCTAGTAGCTATTTCTTTCTCTCGGACTATTTCCCAGCAGGTATGCCTCCCTCAAGTCCATTCTTTAAATAGACGTGAGCAGTTATATTTTCCTCTGGCATGTGATATTCATGAACCCACTGCCATTAATTTATCTCGGTAAAGTCAAATGAGGCAGTCAACGAGGGGACTCAACCCGCTTGCTGAATTTCACAAAATCCGGATGCCAGGGACGCCAAGAGAATTTCGTTGCATGTAAAGACCGCGAGGTTATTTGGGCAGAGTTTAATTTTGAATCCATTTAAAACGGAGATGGTATGCTACTAGACCGTCCCCCCCCCCCCAACGACTAAGAGGAATTAGCAATTAGCCATGAGCGTAATTACCGATATGAGTCACCTTTTGCCTGCAGCGCCCTACATCTTGGGGAGGGTTAAACTACCTGCGAAGGGAAAATTGAAAATTCCTACTTTTCTCATTCTGCTCTCCGGTCTTTTTTCGGCACAATGCGTAACCGAGAAGGAAACACTCGGTGAGAATTCCTTTTTAACGCGAGCCCACTAGCAGCAGTGAGGAAGTCATCCGACCGAATGACTTTTAATTAGATGCTGGCAGTCTGGCGCCTCGTCACGTTCACCGAGACACTCGGAGAGCGAAAATTACGTTTAAAGCCGTAATCAAAGGGACGTTTTTTTTCTGCACTCTCACGACTAAGGTATCTCGAGTGGCATTTTTTTTCAATCCCATTTATCCACTCTGTTTATTTAATCATGCAAATCCAGCTGAAGGCCTGCAGGAAAAAAAATCTTTTCAGCACTGCCCCAAATTGAAAATGTTCTCCTTAAGGAGCTATCATAACGTGTGCTTCTCACTCGAGAGCTGACTCCGCGGCAGAGTAGTAAGTAGTCGGCAACGCAGATTAATCTCCGCGGGCTTCCTGAGCTGGGAAAAGTTGGTTCATGCTTCATAATGAGCGAGTGTGAATCCGAGTGACATCTGCTTTGTAATTACGCTCGGTGAAGGACTCCGTTCGAGCCTTCGGGGTGGCTCAATGAATTGCAAGCGAGGGTCGGGGGTTGCTCGTAAATTCCCTTGTCCTCGCATTAGCTTGGACGTTTTATCGCGAAGCGACTTTGTGGGGAAATTATTTCTAACAACCCTTCCAAGATTTCTTTAAGATTTCTAGTGGAGCTTTCTAGTTCCTTGGAACTTTGCCCTAGATTGCGGATGTATTTGATGACTGGCAATACTTTTGAAGGTTGGTTTCCGCTCTTATCCCATCTATATAGTATTCTTATCTTATGCCCAACCTTATAAATCTTGAGCAAGTTCTTGTAGACGAATCGAATTTTCATTAAACTTGTTTTGAAAATTGTAACAAATTCCAATAGTTCATCGTAATCGAGACCATGCAAAAATAATTATTAGTTTCCAAAAATGATTATATTTATGTAATTAATGGTTTTTTAAGTGTATGCAAATCATAAATACGTCAAAGTACGTTTGACAAATACATTTTCTGCGTATTTCTAGAGATTATTTCTGTGAGGTAATTGAATTTTTACGAAGTTGGTTTTAACAACTGAAATCATATATCATCAGTTATGATTTTTAACAACATTAATTAACTTCCGAAAATTTTAGTGACTAACATGAATAATGTTTTACTAAAAACTTATGTAAAATAGTATTCCTTTGGAAAATTCCGAATTTGCAAGAACTCTAGATTTTAACATCCTTAGGATAGCCATGCATTTATCAATGTCTTCGCGTCTAAACAGTTTCCTTTCTTTTTTATCATCTTTAAATCACCCGTTTATCTCTAAAATGTTCTTACCTAGAGTTTAACGGCATTCCGACCTCTTTCTAGCGTTAGTCATACATCTGTCATCCAGTAAGTTTTGTACATTTTCCAGCCTCATTTTTTTCTTCATGGAGTAGTAAAAATGAGTAAAACAAGAAGCGAGAACAAAGTAGTTCGGAATGCCCAGGTGTAGTTCGTAGTGGTACCTTTTATACATTTTTTTAAAGTGGCCGTTTCGATCTACAAATTCCGTCCTGCTAATGCACTTGTGAGTGTATCAACTGGGTCAACTACCAGATCAAAATTCCCTGCCTAGCTCGAATGTGCACGATGTAGTAAATCCAGTTTTTTTTGCTTGTATTCTTTAAAAACTGGTCAAATTTATAGTTCCTAGTCGTATAAAGGTTTCCAAAAACTGTACCAGACGATATAATTCTGATTATCCGCTTTAAAGTTGTATTCATCATAGTCTTTCAAACCTAAGAGCCCATAATTTTAACTATTTTGGCAACGATATACTTCGATACTTTTCCATTTTGAGATATATTCATGAAAATTAACCTTCAGAAAAAAATGTTTCATTTTGCATTCTACCAATCTTTGGCTCAAACTTCGTGAAATCCTTCAATCTTCCTCCCTGAAAACATGAATTTCACTCAACAGGGTCATTGCTGTCTAATTGAGAACCAATGCATTAAATTCAATGTATGGGTTAGATATCGTGGACGCATTATTCCACCCCCCCGCCAAACTAATATTGGAAGCTATCTCCGTATTTATTGTACCAAGGAATCGGGGTGTGAAACGCGATGGGTAAGCGATAATGGCCACAGCACTCATAGAAATAAATCAAGTTGAAAGTGAAAATGCGATGATGAAATAATAACTTCCAGGGCACTAATAGCTTTTTATTTGGAAATCAATCGGGTTTAAAGTGGAAATGCGATGGTAAAATGATATTGACCATAATAATAGCATGATTAATGGCTTTATATTTATTTGTCAAGTGATGTTCCTGTTCAAAATCCGGAGCGTCGAGACTCCAATTAATTTCCCGTACTCTATGGAGTTTCATTTTATTTTTATAACAACATTCATTTGCTCAGAATTTTCATGCGTAACTTTGTGGAAATTTCCAATGTCCTCGGAATAGAATTTTTTATAGCACTTACATTTTAGTTAAACCTGATCCTTTTTATCCGACACCGTGTGTTTCATGTATATGCTATTTTGTCTCTTTTATACGCTCTAAACCTTTTTACCATTTGCATTATCACACAGTAAGTGTCATGCTCGAGAAAAAGAAAATCATTCATTATCTGTAGTCTCCAGTGTCTCTGTTATTTCCCAGTGTTGCCTGACATATGGTATGAAAAGCAAATTATTTTCAAGATATTTAACTGAAATTTAACGAAATTTTGAAGTTTAAGACGTTTCGCTCTGAATGCATTGAACATTGATGTGTTTTGACTATGCGTATTTTTTATTCATGTCCTGCTCCCATGTCTATAATCTTCACGTGGGCCTGATGGGTTGAAAAAAGGTTACAAGAATGCGGTAAACGTGGAAAAGGAAGGTATATTTTATTCTTGTTTCCACTTTCATTAATTCTAGGATGCTGAAAACAACGCGCTCAAGTTATTCATCCAAGCCCGGGTTTATTCCTGTGGGAAATGCGCGCTCTCCGACTAAGCCAAAAGTAGCTAGTTTCAATTCCGCCACGGACATGGACGTTGTATTGCCTCCTAAGGGATTTTCTTCCGGTTGAACTTTCAATGCGATATGACCTTAGCCCTTATCACTTTGAACAATCAATTATGTACTGCTACTACAACTGCTATTTGTCACGTTTTAAGATATTATGCTAATGAAAGAAATTGGTTGTCCCAGAAGTTATGAGGAACGGAGGACTAAAAGCGTTGCAATTCCCATTTCACCATTTATTCACGCGTCCATGGTTTAGCTGCCGTGTAGTATCACCGGGTGCTTGTAGTTGATACAAGGCAGCAAAGCCGTTGTTGCGGGAATTGTGAAGAATTGCTGTGTTATTTTTGTCATCTGCTCCTCAGGATGGAAAAATTCCATCAATTGATGCCGGAAAAGGTTTGCTGTGCCACTAGAACTTTAGGACTGTGCGCTAAAGTATCCTATTTTTATTAATAATATCTTCTTTTTGGAGTGTGGCTTGAATTCTTAATTGATTCCCAATTGAAATCGTCATATCGTTCAAACTACTTGCCGTCTAAACAGTCGTGTTAGCATATTCGTAATCAGCGTGGAGATTAATTCGCGTCATGCAATAGGTACATCGTGCGCACGACGCGGGTGTGATGCAATCTTTCCGAGTGTGCCGCCGCATTTCACTAAGTCTTCCTCAGCAAACGTGCGTGGTATTGTATAGAATCTCTCTATTCTCGTTAGAACGCTTACGAAGAACTTTTGGAAGTGGTTTTAACTGAAAATAAACATTTTCTTGTGAGCCCTTGAATACTTTTGACGATTTTTGTATGTAAAATGTGACGAACATACACTTTAGTACTCTTCTTTTTAGCCTTTATAGTATATAACTAAATTCCACATGCCAAACTGTTCTGGGTAATGTGTGAGACGTGCACTTTCACAGCAAAAATAAATGACTGCTCCAGAGTTTCGCGGCGCAAATACTTGCACTCCATAATTTTCACTAATTGTGGAGTGCAAGTAATTCGTAACGGCGATTAGGGAATTCGATACGAGCATTAAATTAAGTGTTAAATATTTAATACCGGAAGGGCAATCATACGAAAGGATAAAAGAGGAGATAATATTTATTCTAATATATATTCTATAACTTCTTCACATCCCGCTCTTACCAATATCCATTATAAGATATTTCTCCTCCCACGCGCGCTTTGAAATCGTGCTCGACTATCTCATTTCTACTCTCCGATCTGCAAGTCGTAATCATACGCTCCAACCTGACGGCTTGATCAGAACTGATCCTACCCATTTATGTTATTGGTATTGAACCCAGTATTGTTTTGGATGGTCATGGCATTTTTTTCAAGTCGGCGAAAATATTTACGTGACCGCTAGACAGATAGAGGAGCCATGCGCTAAGGTTTTCACCCGCTTCGGAGGAAAAACATAGGAATTATTTATATAGGCTTTTACTTAATATATTTCATATATTAAGTAAAGGCCTCTTCCTTAATGCGGCTATGAACCTCCCCAGGAGCATACGGCGGACGAGGCTCCAGAGTGTTTTTTCCGATACTGTATTTCCTTAAGCATGAGAAAAGAGATCCTAAGAGGAGGTCCATGGAGCTTTTTAATGTGCCGCATGTTGCAGCATAGGAGCACGGTATATATTAAGTTATGGAATATTGGACACGTTTTACCCAATTCGAGGAAGACGTTCTCTCCACGCGGCGCCACACAATTATTTTGCGGGTAAATTTTTTTAGAAGTGTCTCATTCTTCCGTAAACTATTTTTTTACCGCTACGCCTTTGCCTGCGATCTTGCCCGTATCAATGTACCTTCTATTTGCGTTTGAAATATTCCCTCCACGGATGCCGTCATTTGAAAAAAAAGACGAAACGGGAAAAGAAAAACTTCCGATCGTATTGGAAACCTGGCCTTGTTTGGTGCACATGCCGTTGGGGTTGGAGAGGAAGAGTGATTTCGGCGGAGGAATTTTCTTCCCAACTGTTTTATTATACGGGTCCTTCATTTCAGTTGGCAGTCGTAAAATGTAATAGGTTGGTCGAGGGATTCGGAATTATTTATCACCCTCCGCTGCGCAGAAATGTGCTTTCCATGCCCCATCGATACCCCCACGAGGGGATTTCTTGTTTTTTTTTTCTTTTTTGAATTTGCAAAAATGGAATGGAATAGAAGGGGGGCCCTTTCTTCTCATTTATGGGTTATTACCAGGGACTCTTTTTTTGCTCCCCCATCTCATTCTTATCAGGGCGCTGGTATTTGTCATGCGCGTGAGAATGAATGTTCATGAAGAGAAAAAGGGAGCCGAACTTTAAAAAAAAATCAAAGCACGTTTCTCTCGCCGAGGCGGAGTGACGGAAGGTGCACAAATCCACGAGCATCAAGGGAGCCGAAATGTCGTCGGCGAAAGGGTCCAGAGTCTCCATTGTTCCCGCGGAGTAAATGATTAAATTCTATTCACATGTGTATGTAAATTAGTCAAATGGTGCGGGAAGTGTATGCATTTGCAGTTTGAATGACCGTGATGTCCTCAGAAATGCATGGTGAATGGGGGTCTTTTACGGTTAAAATTACGTTGGTCGTGATCGTAGCCATCAATTAGTCTAGACAAAATTATTTCGCAGAATGCACAGGTGTTCAATTTCAAACAAAATAATTACTTCCGCGAACGTGCGTTAGCATATTTGCATGCATATGCATTATAGCGAATTATTTAGCACTGATTTCATCATTTAAGTTTGGAGTGACTAGGGCGTCTGATTAAATAATGCGTTTAGGTATCTTATTGGCATAACCAGCTATTTCAGACTACTCTTTTCCGGTGGAATAAATATATCTAAATCCCTATGAAAATGAGCTCTTCGTAGCTTCGTGGACTATTCTGCACATACCTACGTCAACTTACACATGTTTTTGTAGGTGACTTGAGGTGGTGGTGGTGAGGTTTTGTACACTGACCTCATCAGCAAGATTAAATTCCCAAAATGACTGATTGGGCACACATTCAAAAGAAGATGGGATAATTGTTGTAGGGTTATATTTTTTCTTCCTATCTTGCACGAAACGATCGATAGTCAGAGGGAGAATGCCATTCGAGCATCATTGGTACTTGGCTGTGTGTATTGCTGTGCTGTGTTGTAGTAGAAATTATTTCATTTTGGTGAATTCTTCTCGGGATTTCCACCGGGTCAGGTATTCTGCAACCGACGTTTC
>LYUA01000220.1:287658-298064 GCA_002093875.1 Calopteryx splendens | reverse complement strand
TGTGTGTCGAGTTTATGAGTCTTCAAATGCGTTTAAACGACAAGGTCACAGCAGGTCCCGGAATAGACTCCGGGGGAGAGAGTCGGTGGGATTGTGGATTCGGCTCGAGTCCTTTGTTTCGGCGTGATTGCCCTCGAAAGCCCGGATGAAGCGTAAGCTGAGAGTACGTTTTTTTGTTTCCAAGAAGATAGATCGATGGAAAAAGGAAATAAAACACTTGAGCTCGTAAGCGAAAATATTTTGATACGCTTATACGGTCTCAATGAATCCAATAACTTACATCAGTAAAGAATATTTCTTTGGAAAAATTTTAAAATTCTTGGGTACCTGGCATTATAAAGGTCAATTTGAAATGATCGTTTATTTTATTTCATTTATGATTTGGTTCTTTTTTTCCTTCACGGTAAAATTAAAGTTAAATTAGTCGTTTGCTGTCACTGTCGTGCGTTAAAAACGTGATTATGTTACCTGCGCATCGGTGTGCTTCGAATGCAAGTGTCGTGTAAGTCACGTTGATAGTAAAAAGACAGTCGCGGGCCGGTCGGCCCCCAACCACTCGTCATGCGCACGCTCACTTGCTGTAATCGACGGACTTTAAAATCATTGAATATTTTTACTCTTCACGTGGAGGATAAAAAAAACATTGCTCATGGAGGTGGCCACGAAAAAAAATAACTTCGGAGCTGAAGCTATGTGAGTTAAATTCCCCATAAACCGCAAATCTAGTAAACCGCATTTTCTTCCCCCAAAGTGCCGAGTTCTCGCACTCAATTTTTTCCCCGCGAACCGCGCTGATAGGCAGGCGGCCCTCCTGCTCCCGGGGATATTTTTACGGTGGGTCGGTGCCGTAGGTACGACGGGGCGCGTAAAAGCTTCAAGTGCTCCGGTTAGGACGAGAGAGGCACGAGATTAAGAATCGGGGCTCCTCTATCAAAAGGCTAGTCGCCGAGGCCCCGCGCGCGCCCTTAATGAAGAAACCTCCTAGAAAGAGAATGATGTTATTCGAAGACACGGCGGAAGGAAGGAACAAAAAAAGGGAACGCGGTAGTAAAACGAAAGAGAGAGGAGAAAAAAGAAGTCGTCTCTGCGGGCTTAATGAAATCCCGCAATCTGGAGCCCACGCCGCTCTCGGTAGCGGAACGCACTCACTTCCGGAGCGGCCCACACCGCACCCACTCCTCCCACACCCCTCCCCCCCCCACTTCCTGCTGAGTAGGCGTACCCTAATAGTGCAGGAGTGAAAGGAAGGAAGGAAGGGAGGGAAAAAAAGAAGGAATCCCAGGCATACGTACGCCAACACCTTGTCCGCTTGTTTTCACTTCAACTATTTATCATTTTGCGCGATGGGGGAGAAGTGGGTGGGGGGTGGGTGGGCATTGGGTGAAGGAGCGCGGAGGACGAGGGGTGCGGAGATGGAACGGAAGAAGCGAGCTGCGCGTGGTGAAATATTAATCGGAGAAATTTCCACTCGGGAATCCCAGGTGGGATGAAATATTGAATAAAGAGCGAATTCTTTTGAGGTCGGCTGCTCCTCCTCCTTCACGATTTTCTCTTTCGCCCTGGACCCTTCGCCCTCCGGCCGGACCCGCGGACTCCTCGCGCAATCTTTGAGGGATCCGATCTCCAGCCGGCGGCCGCCGGTGTTTGGAAGTCGGTACCCCATCCCGAAGGGAAGCATTATATGGGAAAATCGCCGGGATCGGGCTCGCATCACGGGCGGAGCTACTTTTTTTTCTATATATCCTCCCCCTCCGACGGCGGGAGAGAGAGAGAGAGAGAGAGAGGAAAGGACGCCGTTCGGATCAATTCGGAATGCGAGGCATTAAGCACGTCCTCGCTCTCATGGAGTGGGGTGTGATGGCTTCCAGACCGATATTTCCCCCCCCCTCCTCCCTCTATCCCTCCTCCCCTTCCGAAGTGATTCCGAGCCGGAGAAAAAAAATGTCTAGCCAATGCCCATTTTATTTTTTTTTTTAGAATGCGGGTTCTTAGCCGAGTCGGCGCTCGAGCAGCGATAAATTTCCTAACATCCCTCTGCGAAAAAGAAAACGTCTTCCTCCCACGACACTCCCTCTTTCGGGAACATTCGAAGTGATCCAGTTCGTATCCAGTGCTTTTTTTCGCATAGCTCGCTGAGTTGGTTTATTGATGAATTCCGGCGGCCTCTCAGGTCATTTGGGAAGCGTTGTTTGATTATTAGGTGCATGCCGTAATAGAGAAGTCCGAAGGAAACCTGGCGATGGCATTTAACGGAAAACAACGAGCCACCGCTATAACGTTTCCGCACTCAATGGGCGGTGTAGTATTTGTTTGGTCACGAATTAAAAAGATCTCTGAGCCAAGTCAATCATCAATCACGAGTGACTGACAAGGCAAAAAAAAACTATCGTTCACCAATCTATCAATCGAGCGAGCCGACGTGGAAAAGCTGCGCTTGAAGTCAATCTCATGAGTAGTCAACTACGCTCAGTCACGCTGTCATTCACGATTGACTCATTCGAGTGAATACCGAATAGTGGTAGTTATTGAGCTCATTGACGTGAATTACTTGGCACGTCACTGAGACGGAGTGATGCGCTCGCCGTGCTCTCTAAGCAGTAATCTAGTTGCGTCCGAAAATGACGGATAAATCTGCCGGCGTCTCTGGAACTCAAGAACGGATCCTCTCTCCCTTGGGAGCCGGGATGCTACCGCATTAACCAGATCCCCCAATCAATACCAAACGCCCACAGATCATGTGTAGGGTGGCGCCGGAAGCGCCACAGCATTAAAATCTTTATGTATAGAAGTTTGTCAGTCACATAAGCAGAAATGCTATGCGTCTGTTAAATATGGCAACGGAAAGTCAGTTAATAAAATGCGTCGAAAAGCTTATAGTTTTTTTCTTAAAATCCTCCTGCACTTTATGTAAAAGACATGAATCGTAATTGAACGTTGGCTGCATAGCTTCGTAGTTATTAAGCGGCATTTCTCCCTTAATTCTGCAACCCTCTGTCATAATTTGTTCTCTTTGATTGCACTGTAATGGTTTTTACATCCATTAGATTGCTTTAATTAAATTAAGATTGGGAAATAAAAAAAAAACTTTTGCAGTAGAGAAAGGAAAATATTGGCCTGAGAAACCAGAAAATGCCAAGCAAATACTGATCTCTGCAATAATCAAGCGTCGCAATTACAGTTTATCAGTTAAACTGGGCATTTATTTTATCGTTGGTTCCGATAATGTAAAACCAAAGAGATATCGACCCGAAGGTCGTTTTTGTGGGTGCAGGTAGAACTCACCTAATTCTATGACCAACGTCATGTTAAATTTACACATCTGGGTAGGAAGGCCAGATCTTTTCCCTGTGCCGCCTGCAGTTTTCCAGGAAGACCTGCTAATCGAAAAACCACATACTCGCAGCTTAAAAGAAACTGAGGGTGTCCAAAGGTGTCACCCGGAATCAAACCCTGGCCCTTTGGTTAGTAGCCCAGCACTCTACCTATTGCACAACTACACCCCCCTAAAATGTAATAAAAACACCTCCACAGACTTAATAAGGGTACCAAATTACATCGTGCTTAACGACCGTGGAGTTTTTCTGTGTATTTTTTCCAATTATGCCCGCCGAGCTCACTTTTAATATCAGGAGTGTATAATGTGTTCATTAGGGCACGAATTTTACTTAGTGGCCTTTTAATGAAGCATTAATGCATTCTGATAGTGTACGGTATCACTGCCCTATTATGAAGAGTAGTCTACCGGTCTGAATTAGGTTATCGATGGACCGAGAAAGCTAAGTAAATACCGTAAAATCTTTTTTATTGCAATGAAATATTTTTCATCTCCACGCGAATTCTGCCTCCCTTCATTCCGCTCGAAAGGATTAATCTTTTCCTCTCTTTGTGTTCCTTACCCAATATTCTGCTCACCAGTCTTCAACGTCCCATTGCCTCTCAATATCAACTGCTTCCGCCCCCTCTCCGAATGTCTCCCAGGAATATTCTCTCCTCTCTTACCGTGCCTTGCACTTCTTTCGTTCGTCTTTCTATCCGTCCGTTTCATTTTCTACATTCCCCTTCATTCCCAGACAAAAAATCCTCCAATCTATGGAATCTCTTCCATCATGATGGAAACCCTTCCATTATAGCCCTGAATTCCAATACAGTTTAAGATCTCCTTCGGCTTTGTTACTTTTTTCAGAAGGGAATGAATTGCAAGAATTGACGTCGGGATTATTGATGTAATAGGGATCACCACCGTCTACTCATGTTGTAAACCTATTTGATTCCCAGTATGCTGAGGCTTGCGCTGTCTTCTTAAACTGTTGGACTAGCATAAGGTTTTGTCTTACTACCTAACAGCGAAGATTGAGAACACCGACAGAGACCATTGAAAACTTGGAAAGAGGAGAAATAGGTCCTGAAGGTACAAACGAATGTTAAGCGTATCGTTGCAATGCAATGCGATGGAAAACTGGAAGAGGTATACTATTCCTCGTTAGCTAGACCGCACATACTAGAGTATGCTGCAAACATATGGGACCCATAGAAAATCCTGGAATTCAGGAATTGAACAGAATATGCGGAGGAAGCAGCCCAGTTCGCTAAAAACTGTAGTGAAATGACTCGGGTGGTCGCGAGCAGATTTAGGATGGGAACCCCAGGAGAATCGAAGACTTACCGCTAGATTTAGCTAATTACAAAGATTCCAATTGCGTGATTTTACTCGTAGGGGAAGTAATCCAACCCCCACACTACGTCGGCAAGTCGGACAGTGGCGATAAAAATAGAGAAATGGCCAACGTCGAACCGATAGACACAAGAATACCCTCACACGATCCACGGCCACAGCATAAAGTAAGGAATGCCGTAACATGCCTCCCATTTACCCCTTGACAGACCGTTTTTCCCATTATTAACGGTTGGTGTCTTAACACCCCCTGCCCAATGCCTTTGCGGGGAATGGCGAGGATGAAGTTAACAGGAAAAATACGAGAAAAGGAATAGGTAACTCTGGAACGTACCTAGCCTTAACCTTGATTCGGGCGGAAAATCTACCTCTTCCCCTCTAAGTTCCAGCGAACCACCTTGAGCCCGAATCGGAAAAGAAATACAGGAATCGCGGGTTGAAATCTCTGTCCGTACTAGGGAATATTTGAAGTCAACCTAGGTCCTAGCAACGGGGTTTTACTGTAGTAGTGACATTTCACTCATTTCAACTGTCCATAGGTGCGAAGACAAGGTAACATTGAATAGTCCATAGCGCACATTTCAGTGCAGAAAATGAGTGCAGATGGAAAACATTTGGATTTGATTTTGTAGTGCGTTGATAATTCAGTTTTTTGTTCTTTGGAGACATATTTTGTTCTTGAAGCCGTGGATTAACAAAACACAAGGGACCGCGTTAGCGGCTGTCTTTCAATTCTGCTAATGCTCATAGGAGACGACAAAAATTCGCAATCAAAGTTTTTGACGCACGAGACTCCCAGAAGGGTGAGACGATAAGGGTCGTAATCGTTCACCACCATGAGTATTTTCCACCAGTCCAAAATTTTCATTCCCGTCTACCCTTGGGGAAATAATAATAATAATAAAATGTCTTTATTGGGGCGAGATTGAGACTAAAAATGTAAATGTTGTAAATGGTGTAGTTTTACGTCGGTGCTTCCCTGTTTCTTAAACACAATATTATGCAGCAGTATAGAATTAAATCTTCCGCCATTATTTAAACGTATAAAGCAGGCGAGTGGATAACATAACTGGACTCAAAATGAACTTAAATTTTTCTTCAGCCAGAGAAAACCTCGCGACGTGACAACCACCTCTACTGCCGCTCGTTATTATAAAAATCTATGTCTATTATAAATATTACAACTTCAAATATTTAGTGTAGTACTATCGCCTCGACTGTTATCAACTCATGATATTACTAAATACATTAAAAATTATAAACAGAAAAATTAATCCTGAATATTCTGATCTTTATCAAGGCTGCATGCATCAGAATGTACAATTTCTTCTTCCTTGGTTAGAGGTCTCCTACATTTCCGCCAATAGTTTTTCCGTGTTCGAAGCATGAAAGCAAATTTTCCTTGCATTTTTTCCCGTTCAACTTTGAAATTTCACATGAAACGCCAGCTGGAAAGAATTTAAAAATTCCAATTCAATGGAGAACGTTATCGGCTTATATTTTTTTTGTTATTTTAAAAATGTATTTTGGACAATATAAACCCATTGGGGAAATGGCGGAACTCACCCCAACCTGGCGAATATCAAATTAATGGTCTTAATCAATGGTTTCACGGTCGATGTACTTTGAAAAAAAAAAGGAAATGAAAGTTTGACCAGCAGCGGTGCGTGTAGCAGAACGAATATTAAAAAAAAAATGTTTCGCATCGTCTCTTAACAATTGAAACAGTCGTGACATCATTACTTTGGGTTATTTACAGCTTAAATGTTATTCTGTTTTTTTTCTGGACATTTTGCCCTTCGTACAAAATCCTCTTGGCTTCTCTCTTCCCGTCAGTAAGCCCCTGTCAGTGTGTCCGTCCTCCCTGTCAAGCAAATCTCTGATGCGAAAAGAGATCGAGACGTGGCGTAATGTGTTGGAAAGTTTTGCCCTTTCTCTTGATCCCGTGTAATGTTTTTGAATTTTTTGTGATATTGAAAGTTCTGGGATCTTGTTGGATGTGAAGGTCGAGTCTTGAAATTAATTGACATTTAGAGGAGTTGACAAGGTCAGCCATGATTGTAATGGGCGTATTTTAAATTTCAATGTCTGCTATGATTTCAGTATCCATGAACATTGTAAAGACAGTGCGAATTATGAGTTTTAGAGAATTATAATGCAAAGAATCAGGCAAATAGTGGATTTTAACTACCTGTTAAATGGAAAGAATTAGTTTTCGTAAACAAATAACGCCCTGATAAGTAGTGTTTATTAATATGTTGCCATTTCTATAGATAAGGAAATTGATAAGCTTCTAGAGGTGAAAAATAAGCCTTATTATTTGGTTTACTTTTGTTTCGAAACATTAATCTTTAGTGCCGTTAGTTGCCTTACTGACTTAATCCAGGTCAGTTATTTTCTCGATGCTGTGGTAACACTTAAATTAGAATTTCAAAAGGATAAAAATATTTGTATTTGTTTTATTCTTATCTTCATACCATGCCCACCAATTTTTATATCAATTTCGCGATGCGTTCTTAAATCGAAAAATCATGGAAGATATTGGCAAAGCAATCCCCATCTTCCAGTGATAAAGCTAGCTCCACTATATTGTTTTATTGTACATGCAACCTATTCAACCTGCGTACCGCCTATGACAGCTACCGGCTAGACAACATCTAAGACGCTTCCCTGGGATTGTATTTGTGGAATTAATTTCCAAAAGGTTCGAGTGTTAAAGACCCCATGAAAAAATATTTGGCTCAGTGATTTGTTGGTATGGGGGGGGGGAGGTATTCGGGTGTTGGCCGGGGGCGTTCGCGGGTTCAAATCAGAATGACACGTCTGGAGACCCTAATCAAAACCGAAGATGTGCGATTTTCTGGGTTGACCTTTCTTGGTAATTTGCGTGGACACCCTCGGAAGTCTCAGATGGTGCGGGGAAAAGGTCCTGGCCGTTGAATGTTTAGATTCCGTGCGACGGAGGCCTAGGGTTGGCAGCCTGCGATCCGCAAAGGGTTACGATCCGGTCCTCGAGGGTTGGATGTGATAGGTACTCCCTTTTATAATCGCGGGAAGCTAATAACAGGGGTGCCTCTCCGCTTCCGAGCTTGACAGTTCAGCCCGTGATAAAATAACGTTACTGAACCCTACCTAGAGCTCATTGCGAAATCATCTTTAGCCTTACTAATAAGTACAATCATAGGATTGAATACTGAAGGTTGATGGTTGTATCCAATTGTATCCTAATTCCAGCGTAGCAAATTATGCCTTGAATAATAATTATGGGTTTCACCTATAGGTAAAATATTCCAGTAGGTACTATAGTACTACTGGAATACCTACTGGAATATTTTCACAGCGGAGTAGCTGAGCAATCGTTTGGTAAGTATTAGTGAAGTAATCGTTTCTTCAATTCTGACGCCTTTTAGTATCTGAAACCGTGCATTTAAAAAAAAGGCTCGCGGTAGAAATTTTTTCGGCTCAGAATCTTTCTTTGGAGAGGAAAAATCTGGGGACCCTCGCGATTAGTTAATTGAGTTCAGTGCACAGGAGAAGGGGGGGAGATGGTAATTATCGCGGAGAGGCTCTCTGCGAGTGTGGCAAATTCCACGCTCTAGAACTCGATCCAAGAAGAAAAGAAAAGTGAGGAGTCAGGAGGCCAGGGAGATATCCGGGACTGGCCGGCGCCTGCGTTGGCCTTCCTCGCGAGCGAAGGCGCCCACGTCCTCTCGAGGGTTCAACGTCCCATCCGCATACGTACGAAATACCGCACTGGGAGAAATTTTCCAGGGGTGTCCCACGTTTCCTCCCAAACATGCCTGAAAAATCGATTCCAGTGACGTCATGCACTTAGAAAAGAATTCTCGAGGCCTTTATGTTGGGGCTGGTAAGGAGATAAGGAAAATTGCATCCGACGGCAAACAATTCGTCGGATTTTTTTCGCTTTGCCTCGAGTACTTACATTTCGAGTGGGCAACACACTCATATTTTTATATTATATTCAAAGAGGGGGAAACTTTGAATTGAATGTGACGTCGAGAATATATATTCAGATTAACACACATTCCATACCTACACTTTGGAAGCTAAAATCCATATTCTAGAAAGTTTTAAATCTCACGTCGCTCTGCACCCACTGCACTTTTCCGCGGATGAAAAAAAATTAAAAAAAAGAAGCATTCCACATCGGGATGGACAAGTTTTAATGGGTTAAAAATCCTAGTCACAATGGTGGTACGCCTTTAGTAACCGGAAGGAGCCCAGCAAATCAGACAATGGGTGAAGATTACGGAACAGCCTTTTTCTTTTCGCTTTAAAAAAACTTGGAATTGTAATGAAGTTTTTAAAGTGACTACGGATAAATGCATTAACTGCGAAAATCGTTTTTTTTAGTTTGCATCCGCTCGGCTCAGCTGCGAAATTACTCTAGCCTAGGTGATGTTCAACTCTAGGAAAACGCGGAGTCACTAGGCATCTCCACGTGGAGTCGTCCACCGCTAGGAGCCGTGATGTACTTCATTTAAATGGAAATATCGATCGCTGACCGCAATTACTATATATCTGGCCAAACTCCTCGACGCTCGACTTCGTAATCGGGATGCCTCCCCTCACGTGTTGAAATATTTCACCGTGGAGATGTATGAATAAATTTTTACCGTGCGGCAGGCGGAGGCTTAAATTCGCGAATACGGGGAACATTCATGAGTGGGAAAATTCTTGGGAATATTTGGAATAAAAACCTTGGTGAGATAAACCAGGAATTAAGGTGAGTTAATATTTTTTTTTGCTGGCAAAACTGTTCGGTATAGGGGGGAAGACTATTTTTGCTGCTGCATTTTCCCATGGAAATACTAATACATCGCACGCAAATCATCCTTTCCATGTGTACAAAGTATGCACCTGCTTCATGCTTCACATCACATGCTTTATCACGGAAAATGATTGCATTGCGGAGACATTAAAATGTTCATTTAGAAAAAAAGCATCGGGTAGAGTATTTTTTTCACGAGTCATTCGTCCTTGAAAATCAGGCTGTAACCCGGAATCTGAAAACATGTAATCGCTGGCCGCCCTGCTGTTCCAATAATCATCGTAGCACCAAAAACAACGGGAAGTTGAATGGATAAAGGCGTGTAAGGCAAAACTGCAGCAATAATAAATCGGGGCGAAGCCGATATTATCGAGCGCATGAGGCATAAATTTTAAGGGCTTTATGGAAAGATACATTCGGCGCGCTGGTATTTTTCGATGTGGGAGGAGGGACTCGACTGGTCGGATGCCGTGGCTTCCTCCTCTTAAACATACACACACACATCCCCTCCCCTACCCGCCTCTTCCACCCCCCCCTCCCCCACCCACCCCCGGGAAAGCCGCCTTTGTATGAGCGAGGGGGTGGAATGGGGATGTTGGGGGGGAGGGGGGATTTTTGAAGGGACGGGCTTACACTTTTATTTTCTCTCTCGCATTTCTTTTTTTCTTCTTTCGGGGTGGAGAGGGGTGGGTTAGAGAATTTGCTTTTACCCCGCTGTGGGTCATTGCGATTCAATGCGAGTTGGGAACAAAAGGGCCGATATGGCGTTTATGTTCTCCATGGAGAGGGTTTTCCTGTCGGTTGCCTTTCATCGCTCGTGCCAGCTTTCCCCCGCCACGCTGGGAATAAGGTTTTTCGGCGGTCCAGGGACGACGCCCTCTCTACTGAGGTTTCATATTTTTGTGACGGGAAGAGGAGGAGAGATCGAAGGCCCGAAGTGTG
>LYUA01000220.1:209060-221088 GCA_002093875.1 Calopteryx splendens | reverse complement strand
ATTTGTAGGTGTTTCATTCTTCACTTAAGAAATTCATCAATGATATAATGTTGTCTTAATTGAGTTAATTTAAAAAAATATACTTGGTAACGTTTATCAGTGTCCTTTTCATGAATTATTTGGCGCCAGGTACCTACTTGTCCAGTGGGTAGGACGTTGGGTTGCTGCCAACCGGAGTGCCCGGGTTCGACCCCGGGTGACGCCTCTGGGCACCTTCAGCTTCACACATGCTGTGATTATTCGCGGATACCAGGTCATCCTGGGATATCGTAGTTGGCACAGGAAAGGGGTCGGGACCCCCTTATTACCCTTGATGTGTGAATTTCACAAGCCGTTGGGCTAAGCTGAACTCTAACCTCGCCGACCAGATGGACCTTCAGGTTGATGACTGTGGTTAATGATATTCGGGTCCAGTTACTTCGTTTTAATAGTTTTCCCACCACTGGTTATTTCCTTTAAGAGTCGCTCAAGATACCGCGTCCTATTGATTTGAAGTTATTAGCATGTTGTGATAGTCTCGCAAAAAATAATTTTAGTGAGCGCAGCAGGCGTGGTATTTGTAACGTCCAGCTTTTCTGCTCGTTACTTGCGTGGGACATACTGCGTAGGAAACTCATCGAGCAGATATGACTTCACAACAAGATGATCTCCCAAGGCGAGTGTTGGCTGGCGCCGTGGGTGTGAGGTAATTGCCTATTGTAGTGCTTCTTTCATGTTCCTCATTCTACTTATATCGTTTAATTCGTTGAAGGGAAGGGAAAATAAAAAATGGCATCAGTATCCTGGTCATGTAAACAGTAATGGCTTAAGGATTGGATCTCTGAGGGAAGCACCACTGTCACGAATTTTTTTAACTAAGGGCCGGTTTCTCGAAGCTATGAGTCAATTTAAAAGTCCTCGAATATCGGTCGTAACTGTAGACTAGAGGATTCCGAACCACATATAATACGGACAGTAGATGCGATAAGTGCTGGAACAGGTTTATTTTCATTAGAAGTTCTGCACGAGTAAACTACAAGGACTGGTAAGTTTACTTATAACTTTTAAAAACGGGTCCCAAGAGTTCAATATTACAGTTAATTCGAAGTTAATTTATAAATCTTTGCGTGCAAATTGTAGTCATAAGGAAAAAGGTGCGTAAAAAACAGCGCCCATAATTGTTCTGTTGAACGTTAAGCTTCGTCTCCACGAAAATGGTGATTTCATCATGGTATTTATATGAACGAGTCCTTAAAGTCCTTTTTAAGCCACATTTCTTATTCTTAATGTTTATTGTGATTATCATATAATATTGACAAGGATTCTTGTAGCGCTTGATCCGGTAGCGTGGTCCCCAGCTGAACTTACCCTGATGGGAAGCAGCGCTTTCGAACTTCTAAGATTATATTCCTTTGTACCCATTCTGTCAAAACCTGTAACCCTTTGACATGTAGGTATTCGTGTAACACATTATTTAACCTCATTAATTCTATGTAACCCTTTTGGATGTTGCATTTGACACGCATCACGTACTGCATCTGGCCTAAGAACTTATTCCACTTTGGTCATCCTAAAGTACGCATATGGCGTGGAGAGTAAGTAACGAAGACCCAGTTCGGCATTACTTGATATTTATAACGTTTTATTGTGAACGATATTGCAGATTTTAATGCGGAAGGATCGGGTTGGTTTGGTGTCTAGTGTACTGGCACCCCACCCATTGGGCACGGGTTCGAATCCCGGTGGTAGCAAGGATTTTTTCCGAGGTAACCCGAACCCTAATTGGGTGCTATGTGGAGATAATTTCAAGTTCTACTCTGTCCGTCGGATGTGACGTTAAACTGTCTGACGTTTAGGCACCTTTCGTTAAGAGTAGGCTATTGCCCGGATTTCTCTCTCCACTCCCTTCTTCAGTTCCCTGGAAATTCTCCCTCTACCGTATTACCCGCATATTCCTTAATGGAGAGAATGTCCTCGGCTGTCAGTCATCTCCCCTAATAACTACGACTAGTCCTATTGCTTGCGTGTGCGCAATGACCAATGTTTACTGTTGCCAGGCGATCGAGTCCGAGACTTATTGGAACGAACGGAGGCGTTTCATTCTGACAGGGCTCTCAAAGCCGCAAGTCATATATCCCAAAACTGCTTCCATTGTTGTCGTCAGTCGGGTGTGGCACGCAGGTGATGTAATTTATCCGAGCCTCCCAATGCTATTGTGACCGGTAAGTATACATATACTGCTCGCCACGCCGAGAATTGACAGTGGCTTATGATGACGTCATTAGTCTTCTTCCGGCGCATTCAAATGGCAGGAAACCCTCAAAGTCACCTGGTAATACACTCTTTCCATTCGCGTCACTGGCAAGCGAGTGGGGGGAATGCTATCGGTGGCGGCTGTCTATTGAGCGCTAAAACCGCGGTGGGGTTCCTCTGTATTGGCAGCCTTGCTGTCGGTTCTCTGCGCCACGAGTGCAAATATTTTTATTTACGCCGATTTGTTTGGGAAAGTTTCTCTCCCTCTCTCTCAACAAAAGGGAAAATCCATTAAATTTAAACATACCATTTGGCTAGAGTTTCCCAAACTATTTTGATGGGTACTCCCGCAATCATTAAAAAAATCAATCCATCTCCCCGGTATGTGTTACAATCTTCAAAACAATTATTTTAATTTCAATTATAATTAAATTTATTAATAGGTATTCGTAAAAATATGTATTTTTGAAGCTGGGAATAATTTTATGCATAGTTATATTATAGTGTTAATAATAATAATATAATTATCGAAATGGGAAAAATATCACGTAAGGATGAATAACGTAAAACCACCTTATATAGCTAAAATAGGCGAAGCAAAGTAAAAATGTAGTATTTTTAGTTGACACAACCATGCTGAACACTAATATCTAGAAAAAGTTTTGAAAATTTTCAAAAATATTAACTTCTTGGGCAATAAATTTAATAGATACACCAATGGTGATATCTGCAGACGGAGTGGGGCTACAATGTATAAGGTTAAACATTGAAGTGGAAAGATACTAAACTTATTTAAATCTACCAAAAAAATGTATTTTCACCGTATAATTTGCAAGGAACGTCCTTATTCACACAGCATGTTTAAGCCCTCGTAATAAAAAATAGAGTTAAATTATATTGAGGCAACCCCGTTGGTGCAATCCTAAAAGTTTATTTCATTATTTTTGAAAAAAGAAAAAAAAATCATTCAGTGTAAATCAACGTATAAACGTGCCTCGGATTAGAATAGGAGTGAAATAGTAAACAAAATTATACGTGTTCGTTTTTTCAGTTTCCGTGGATACTTTTCACACAACTCCTCCTCCCATGTTGTTCCGCTCCTCCAAATTGAATCGCCACGCATTTTTTTGGAACAACAACTATAGGTAATGGGTAAATAGTCGTACTGTGGAAAATCCCAATGCCTCTGCCCTCGTGGCTCGCAGAGGCGGTGCGAATAGCGGACGTTACGTGCGTTTGCCATCCATGAAAACGTTGGCTATCGTCACCGTTTTCAGTGCTGAGTCTTCCTCAATTGTTTCTACACCATTCTTCGATGTCGGTAGGATCATTAATGGTAGTCAAGGGGTTAGGGTAGGTTTTTGATGAACACCAATGCCACACGGCTAACACGACACTAGCATCGCAGCAACCGAGGACCGTCTTAACAGCACCATAGGACCCCGGGAAAAGTAGTCACTGGGGCCCCCCTACCAGGAATGAAAATGTAAACAGTCGGTAAAGTTAAGAGGCATATTTAAATTATCGCTACATCCAGCAAAATAAATGTTTAAGGTTTTTAAAAATATATCCTGTACAGCAAATGTCAATCAACACAAACAGTACAGCATGAACATGGCCCTGGGGATCCCTGTGCTCGTGGGGCCCCCGGGCAATTGCGCAGCGTCCTCTTGCGTTAAGAAGGCCCTGTGTTCAATCTACACTGGAATAACCCATTCTACAGTTACCGCGTACTTTATGCCTCCCTTCATCCGTCCAAAATATGTAGCTAACCTTCCCTCCCACTACCTCGCTTACCCAATATTCTCCCCTTTATGATAGTTAACTTTGTAAAACAATATTGCTTTGGAGTGGAGCGACACATTCGATGACCGATATTTGTGTATTAACGTTTTTGCATTTGCTTTATGACTACTTGATGAAAAAAAGCAAAAGCAAAAATGAATGAAATTCAATTAATAGCGCAGCAGCGGATTGGAAACATCGATTCCGTTCATCGCAAATTAAAATAAATAATAATTTACTCGTAGACATTTGAAGGCCACTGAATGATAAATAACAATTACATGAGTAAATTTGCGCTCAACCTTTAATGTATATATTTGAGACAGAATCAAGTGTTTGATACCTGCGGACGCAAATAGAGCGAAAAAAACAGAATCTTTAAACATTTGGAGCATACTTAATGAACAAGCAAATAACGCCGTTCGAATGTGTACCGTATTCGTTGATATTTATTGGCACTGTTTTGTAAGGCACAAATAACGATCTTTATTCCGGCGAAATGAATGCTATCAGGTTCCTACTTCCATTCAAAGAAGCATGAGTAAAGGTTGCCAGATATATTTATTGCACGTTTTCCAGTAAAAACGTATAGAGGAAGTGGAGTACTGCTCCTTATGCAAAACCCTCTAGGAACCCAGTCGTGAGTACCCTAGTGAAACCCACTTATGAAAACGGGTATGAAAAACCTTGTGAAATCGGAGAGGCAGCAAGAGTACGTTCAAGACTTCTACACACTTCTCAACTTCTTCACAAGAATTCTAGGTGTTTCGCCGTCCCGGTGCCCTTGGATCAAACAGGTATTACTAATGCCACGAAATAACCTACATATTACCCATATTACGCTGGGATCATATGATAAAATACACATGACTCATGTGGCACTTGAAAATTTCCCCTGGGCTAGGGTGTAGAAGCAGAAAGAGTGCACGTTTCGAAAGATCAAGGATGGCGATGAACTGACATGAACTAAGCTCCTTTGGGATTATTACATTTTAGTAAGAAACAGGAAAATGTTTGACGGGGAATGTATTATTTACTGTGGCCGATAGTTCTGTAAAGCCAAATGGTTGTGGTAAAGCCTCTTTGATAACGACGCTCGGCGTGTAGCTCCTCTTAATAAGATAGATAGGTAGTAGGATTATTGCAAAATGTAATTTTCCCAAAAGTACTTTGGCTCTCTTGAATCAACGTTCTTTGGTCGATTAAAATCCTAAAGAATGGGCACGGGGACGAGAAATGCTCTCAACCAGGCTCGTTGGACGTCAAAGAGACGCCCGTCCGTATTTTGTCATTTGATCAGAAGAAGCCGGATCAATTTTGAATTGACGTCAATCGAATGCATCGATGGCCGTCTCTGAATTTGTCACGTGGAATCATACTTGCTCCCTCTCTTGCCGCCTCTCCGATTTAGCAAGATTTTTCATACCCGTTTCCGTAAGTGGGCTTCACCAAGGTACTCACGCCTGGATTCCTTGAGAGTTTTGCATCAGAACAGGCACTCCACTTCCTCCGTACGATTTTACTGGAAAATGTGTAATAAATGTATCTGGCTACCTTTATTTATTTCAAAACGCACTTCCATTCGTGTTATGTTGCATGCCGCGATGTTTGAATGGAAGAGGGAAGCTGATAGCATTAATTTCGCCAGAATAATGACGGTTATTTGCATCTTATACAGCTGTGACAGTAAATCATTGGATTTGATACACATTGAAAAGAATGAAACGGCGTTATATGTTTATTTATTAAGTATGACAGATATGTTTGAATATCTTGATTTTTTCGCACTTGTTACGCCCGTAGATATCCGCAGACATTCGCGAAATACCTAGAATTCTTGTCCTAGGTTAAGGATTATACCCTAGGTAGAGAGTTCCCGGCATCTAGGATTTATACCCTAGGTATTGGTTTCGAGATACCAGTACCTAGTTTTCTTGTCCTAGATACCAACCCCTGAAACCTCTTATATTGTCAGTATATACCAGGGCTGGCACAGGTACATAAGTGCCGAAAAATAACTAGGAATAATGTCGTAGGTGCTGGTATCCAGGGTCCAGTACCAAGTAGGGTTCGTACCCCAGGCACTGGAACCGAGGAGCCAGTTCCTCGATTCCTTATCTTAAGTTCCAACCCCCAATGTGATCTCGTTTATAATCCGTTGACGCCCAGCACGAGCGTCTCAATTCCAGAAGCCTTGATTCGGTTGGAAAATTAGGAAGGGAGTGAACTGAGAAAGTCATGGGTTAATGTGGTCGCAGAGGCTCTCTCAAGAGGAGGAATTTCAGAGAAGTCTCAGGAACAGGAGGCCACGGATGAACGAAGCAATGTGACAGAGGCGAAAGGATCGTGCAAAGATGGGGCAGTGTGAAGGAAAACTGTAAAGAGGACTTAAATTTTTCTGGAATCACTTAAAAAGAGGTGTTTTTTGGCTTCGCAAAGCCCGGAAGAGAATTTCGTGAAGGGTATGTAGCTATGTATGAATTAGCTTTGAGCTGAGAAATTGGTTGAACTTGACCGTATCGGTCGATCTCGATTGGGGAGGGTTGATGCCATCGCTATGATATTCCGAAGGCCGTAATGACACAGAAAAGTGAGTCGGACAAAAATAATAATGCTCCGTATTCGGTGAATTTACACAAATGAAATATTTCCTTGGTGGAAATCGGGCTGAAGTGTAGTTCTCGAATACTCTTGCGCCCAAGCAGTCATAAGTCCCGCAAAGCAAGAGGTTCGGTGAACCATGGCGAATCGTAAATCTCATGCGTTGGTCCCTGTCATTACTTAATAGAGCGCACTGCGTTGCTCCTAATGCGGCATCCCCTGCCCCTCCACCTTCGCCCCCAAGAGAGGAGGCGTTATCATCTTCCGTTTACGGTCTCCGTGATTCGCACACCTATGGAGAGAGAGTAATTAAGAGACCCGCCCGTCACTCGAGTGCCCAGGCGGCCCAGCTTGGCCCAGCAATCCTATTGCCGGGAGTGTTCCATCACCGCTCCTTCGGGGGTAATAACAGCGAGGGGCATCCATGCTATATCGCTGCGCCGCCAGTCCGGGCGATGCCGAGCGTCAATTCTGTTCCCTTCAACTGGTCGTTTCATTCACATGGGTACGGCCTGCGAGGCGTGGGAGGACCCTGGGGGTCGGATGGGTGTTGTGGGGAAGGGGTTCTCACGGAGGGGATTCAAAACCTACCTCCGTTCGCCCGCACTCGATGCAATGCACTTGGAAGCACTTCAAGGTGAGAGAGAAAAGTCGAGAACTCCCTCCCTTTGGCCAAATGCTGCTCTTCGTCCGCGTGCCTCCTGCTGTCTCATTGATTTTGAAGTTATTTCTTTGCATGGTGGCATATTTCCGCCGCTCTTCCATTAGTGTTATGGATCGAATTGCTCTGGAAGGTTGGCGGGTGCCTTGTAAAAGTAGCGAATATACCATTTTACTCTTTGATTGGCAGGCGATTGGAACCTCCCCTGCGTCCTGAACCCGTCTCCCCATCGACAGCTAATTGAATGGGGATGGCATAGATAATTCAGAGAGAGAAAGAGCTGAGTTACTGGATAATTAACACAGAGTGCCTTTTTTTTGTGGAATAATGAATTAGTCACCACGCTTGCTCGTTTTCGACAGCTGCGCAGGCTTTAAATGTTGTGGATTAGCTTCCCTGTTCAATTGGTTGAATCCCCAATTTTGTTGGCACCAAAACTTTATGCTTAACTGGCTTTAATCAGATAATGAAGGCTGAATGGCTATCGGGTTTCCTCGGTGTCTCTATCTTCTGTTGGCTACAACTAAGTCTTCGACGTAAAACGTGTCATCCTGCACGCCGCGGAATCCTTCACATCAAATCAACCAAGTCCGTGGCTGTCTTCCAGAATTTTACGACCTGGTGTGAAAAAAATGCATCTCTACTTTCCAGAAGTTAGATTTCCACTTCTGGTGACCGAAATTGAAACTAGAATCAGAGGCTCTACCCATGAACTTCCAAAGCAATGAGGTGCTCCAGTTTCATTTCACTCACTTGGTAAATTGTACTACCATTTAATTTTATACGAAGCGCAAAAAGCCATCAGATGTTTTGCGTAGTTCAAGATTTCTTATTGAAATGACATAATTTTTTGGCGTCGAAATGCGTACCATCCAAGTATTCGCGAGTTATTTTTATGCTGGCATAAATAACCCTTAATTTCAGCATATCGAGCTTAGGGAATGTTCGGGAGACTGGTCGTAAGCATAGAGAAAAAAAATCCCCATTCGTGTTTAATTTTTTGTCCCGCGGCAACCTTCATTCCAGCGAAAAGCATGCTCATAATATCATAGCACGCTTTCCATTTCTCCGTTTCGGGAGACTGGAGAGGAAACTGAATAGGGCCTGGAAATCCTACGCGTCAGGGTTTTCCTTCCTCCACGCACTTCCATCCCTTCAACTCCGTTCGAGCGATAAATGCTCCGTCGCCCTCCCTCGTTCACTTCTTCCCTTTTTTGAGCGTAAAATTCATTTCATTCTATGCACGGCCTTGCACATGGGACGCGGGACCTCTCTTACACCCGAGTCGTGTCTTTGAGAGCGCCTCGGCGCCGTTGTTTTGTTTCCCGCCGGCCCTGAATTCCCCGTCCTCCACGGCGCCCACGGTCTATCCTCACAACCACCCCCTCTCTCCCCTTCCCGCTCTGGCGAAGAAGAGATTACCCCCCTCTTCAAATCGATGAAGCATTTTTCTCTTTTATGGGCGCCTTAACTCAGCGCGTAATACGCAGAACGCCCGACGAGAGGGAAGGCCCCTAGCCTCAAATGTCTCCCGTCCCCCTCTGCCTTTTTCAACTCCCAAAGAGAGAGAGATATCCCTTCGACGCCGAAGACAGCTAAATTTTGTACGGGAGAGGGGAGGGGACGAGAGGCGTTATGGGTGCATTACGACGCCGTAAATCTCAAACCTCGACCCTCCTCCTCCTAACGTCCAGTGGCGACCGAAAGGGGGGAAAGCGACAACATGACTCCCTTGCTGCGTTTTGCGGCCATTTTCTCGAAGGATTCCCCATCGTCGTTGGTGCATGTGTTCGGGAAGTTATATATTAAGCGTGGGAGCCAGGCGAGGTAAATGTGGCGCCCGGGATCGCTGGGCGTATCTCTTGCCCCCCCCAAAAGACTTCCATAAAAATCCACATAACTCGCCGATGTTTATTCGCCGAGTGAGAAATGCGATGCGAGCTCTCGGCGTCTTCTTAAATTCTCTTCTCGGGTCTTCTCTCCCAAGTGTTGCCTAACATCACCTCCTCGTGGTCTTCACCTTCTTTACAATGGGTGGGAGAGAATATTTTTTTCAATTCGATGGAGCAAATCGGAGTGAGGAGACGAATCTAGTCCAGAATTAATATGCCAATTTCATTGCCCTAATATAATTGCAACACTTTTACTAATTTCACTAGCAAATGTGCAGATGTCATCTTAACCTACCACTTCGGGGTCAGCCCCATTGTCAGATAAGGGAATGGCCAGTTGATTCAAAAATTCATTCAAAATATCATTCCAGGGATAAAAAATATTGATCGTGTTAGGTATGGATTGTGTTGTACTAAGAAACATAGAGACAATAATGCAAATGTTATTTTAAAATACAAGTGCTAATTCAGAACCAGTGGTGTTGCTATATTTTGTCGCGCTTGGGCTGGTCCCTTAGACATGCTTGGGATCCGGGATGGATCCCAAGCAAGGCTGGGATTCCAAGGATCCCTCCCCCCCTTTCATCCCACTCTGCAGATTTTCATTTGTATTGCTCACTTGGGGTAAGAATGAGGAGGGGTGAAAATGGTGGACAATCTCTGGGGGTGGGGGGAGGCACCCCACCAAAAGTTCCACCCCAAATGAAATTTCCACCAAGGTTAGGCCCCTCCCTCCCCCCGAGCTGCACCACTGATGAGTATTGCTGTCACACCATAACCGTTGTTTATTTTAAATTGGAGCTTGAGGTCTAAGACAGCAGGGTAATCTTTATCCCAGTCCATCTTCGAAGCTGAAATAAGTCTGAAAGCATTCCTATTTTTTTCCATCAATATATCTCCATTTCTTGAAGAGTCCAAAAATTAGGAAACATATTCAACATGCAAAATATAGGAATAATTTTCATAGCTAGCCCTCGCGAGAAACTGAAACTAGATAGTCCTAGGCCAAATGAGAGATGCTTTCCTTATTCACAGTACTACCTGGTTCAAAAATATGTGCTTGTTTATGGCTGTTAAAAAATGACTCTACATTCTCCAAAAGGGCACTTTTAGCACATAGATTATGATACTTAAATCAGTGGCACCAGCTGTTGGTGTTTCCGGGTGTGCTCACCAACTTCTATCTCTCTCTCTCTCTTTCTGGTGGATATCTCCCATGCCACTGTTTTCATCTTTAATCATTGACTTCGTGATCTCATCTGTCCTTTCTCCTCATGTTAGTCCTTTACCATCCATCCCCTTTCATCTCTCTGTCTTTCCATCTCCACTCTGGGTCCTCACATAAGGTGGTGTGCTTCTCTGTTCCATAAGGTTGGGCACCACTGGATGGAATGGTACTTTTAAGATTACCTATCCCTCCGATGCATGGAGTTTCAATAATCATGACATCTCCAGCAGATTTCCCACACTTCTTTCACATCTCTTCCATAACATCAGGAGAAGAAAGGGCAGGTTAAATCCACAGTCAGAGCAGTAGGTACTTATTCTAGTTTCCACAAGCTCTAAAGTTATTACTATTGCTGTAATACTTTGGATATACACTATATTGAATAACTAATGAGGTTCAGTGAGGAGTAGGGGAAGGATGAGTATACTGAAAACTCTGAAAAAAAGAATAACCTTATTGGTTGCATTTTAAGATATGATAGCCATTGAAGACTGTGTTACCAGGGAAAGTGAATGGGAGGACTAAAGAACATAGAACCCAGATTAGAAGCATTGAACAAGTCATAACAGATGTCAAAAAGAATAAATTTATAAGCATGGGGTGAGCTAGTAAAAGAGTTGAGTGGAAAACTGCTACGTAGCAATCTTAAGATTGATGACCAGTCATGATGAATGAATGAAACATTATTGGTAAAAAGAGGTTTCCTCTTTTTATTAAATATACTTCATATTCTTTCATCCGATGTTAAGGATTGGCAAAAGGTATGTCAGAGAATTAAAAGGCTTTAGATACTCTCAAGAGGAAGAAAAGGAACCCAGAAACTTAATCTTTCTTTCAATTATATTGTGGATATATTTTTACTAATGGGCACAGAAAATGTGGAAATATTGTTTCTTTTCTCATCCTTTTATTTCACCAACTTTGGTCAGTTAATTGGCAGTAGGAACCATGCAGGGTCTATTTTACTGGCTTTACACATGAGGCACTCAGGTGCATGATCACTGAACTTTTTCTGTTCATGTTAATACAATCACTACCACAAAATGATTTTCCTTTGAATAACAAATCACAATCATAAATTCTGCAGCTCAGTTTCTTTGATTCATGATTGTGCTTGTAATTTCATTATGAAAGTTTCACAGCATAAGATTTGCAGAACAGTGTAGCACTTTCACTCTCCATTGTTAATTATGACTAACCCACTCATTTATGAAGATTCATGGTAACATCCTGGGTACCAATCCTAGTAGTGTTAGATATTTCATTAGTGGAGTTTTGATTCCAACTTGGTAATTAAGTGTGGGGCATTTGATTGTTTCATACTCCATCCATCATATTGAATGTTAAGCTGTGAATTCCTTGGTGCTGCCTGGCAACTGCCAATGTGCTCCAACCCACATGTGCTCCCCTTCACTTCCTACACCCAAATTACCCATATAAGTACATACATATATTTTTAATGGTCAAGTGACCCTGGCTGACAATCACTTCTCCTCCATAACTGTTGTTACTGCAGTAAATTGACAAATAAAAATTACAGGAAGGAACTCCATAGGGAGGGACTTCATAGCAGCACTCAAATAATAATAATAATAATAATACTTTATTGTTCCATTGGGTCACATATAC
>LYUA01000220.1:164334-179698 GCA_002093875.1 Calopteryx splendens | reverse complement strand
TGATGTGTTACCAATGTGTATTAAAAGTTTTGATCTCCTAGCTCCAGAAATACGATCACAAGAAATATTTGAAAAAAAAACCCAAACGATTTTCAAAAATAAACCATGAGCTTTCTGGGCACGAAAACCGAACATGCCATGAGCGTGAAAGGGTTAATCATGAAAAATTAAGCCACCCTGGAATTTGACATATTTAGGAAAAAGACATGATACTGACAACTTCATAAAATCTAATACGAACTACTAATTCTAACAAAATATGGCAACTATCAACTTTTTGATGAGCAACCTATATCCTTAGATGAACAATGCTACAACAATGAGCTACCAGACATCAAGAAAACAGCTGTAAGCAATGAATATACACCTATTATTATTGGCAAGATGGTAGCAAACAAAGAAAATTTGCTAAAAACTAACCACTCTTAAGCCGCAAGACAATTATGCCAATAGTAAATTCATCTCATCTTCACTACTACTTCATGCTATCAGAGGGTCCACATAAAAAAATAAAACAAGTGTTATTGTTTTAAAACCACAATACTCTTTACAAATCACAAGGTACCTACTTAATCCCAATGCACTGTCACACTCGGGAATTGACCTTGAGGGAGGTTTTTACAAATATGCCTGCATCAATAAACTTTTCTAATGTATTAATTTTAAAGTATACTAAACTATGTAATATTATGGCATACTTCGTATAATCTTAGTCTAATATTGAGCCTACTTGGCTTTATGGATAAAATCTCCAGGACTTCATTTGCAGTCACTGGGAGATTTTCGTGATTTCGATAATCTTATTCTAATATTGAGCCTACTTGGCTTTATGGATAATATCTCCAGGACTTCATTTGCGGTCACTGGGAGATTTTCGTGAAAGCCAGAGAAAGATCACTTCAGCGATCTTCTGCTTTAGTGCTCCACTTTAGGGTTTGGGTAAATAAATGGTAGGCCACGTATAAGCAATAACAATAAGTTTATTGTTAAATAAACCCTCTACAATAGCTTCGCAATGTTGATGCCACTGCACATAGTAAGAGTCCATTGATGGTGTATCAGTCATGGCATCAAACCAGTCGCTCCCTATATATGTAATAATGGTACTTTTTGTGGAGAGCCCTCCCCAGTCTCCACTCTAATCATGTTGCCTGTAGGCAGCTCTGAAAGTACACACAAACAAGGGCAATGCACCGCTCATGGTGTGGCGCTACATTCACCAGTAATTTTTATGTATGTACATTAGGGAAGAGAAAGACCTCTCAAAGGAACATATAGACGGGGACAATGTAGTCATTATAGTCAGAAGACTAAAGGTGGTTGGAAAAATATTTGGAATGGGATATTTACAATGCATTTAAAATGCTTGGCAGAGGTTCTGGTAACCCTTTCACGTGTTGTAGCCATAGGATTACTTCACCCTTGGTTTCAGATGGAAGACCATAGAAGTAACTCAGAACCATCTGGTCAATAAAGCACCTGTCCACTTTATGTGATCCACCTTCTGGAAGAGTTAGAAGATAGTAAAATGGTTTCATTAAGTTGCTGACACAAACCTCATGAATCAACCCAATGGTCTCGTCCAGAAATGAAATGATAAGTGACCTTTGGAAGTACTCCCCTGGATTTGCTGCTGGCAGATTGGTTTTCTGAGTTTATTATTATTACCTATTGGTAATCTACCAGTTAAAGTAGGTTTCTGAGTTTGACAGCCAAAAATTCTGGTCTTGCAATGGTGACATGAAGCTCTATGGAGCTCTCCAATACATAATCCAGAGTTCGATGGAAGCAATCTTCTGCATTTTGGCAATTGTTTTCAAGAGGCATCTCAACATTTATCCTCGAGTCAGCTGCAAGTTTCAGGTCTATTGCACCTATTAAAGGTACTTGATCCACCCTAAATTTGATGAGGGACCTGAAGATTCCTTCACCTTTTATGGGAAGTTCATTTACATTTATCAAACCAAAATCATGTTGACCCTGGAGCACTATTCCCAATCTTGCTAGAAAGAACTTAATAATGGGTCTCAAAGGTGCCACATTCTTCACAATCTCAGACAGCAATACCTTGTAAATACTAATATTGACACTCTTTTCTTCGCCAGAATATGCACCTGTCAGCAGCTCTCAAACATAGCATAGTACAGGGCCTCTTGGTGTTTCATATACCCAGGTTTCAGATTCTTCCATTCACTGGACACTACTTTTACCAGTTTGCAACATTGCTCAAAGGTGGGCATCAGGTTATAACCACCAAAAACTGTCCCTTTATCCAAAGAGAGTTAAGTAAAAGTACAAGCACCTGAGGTGACAAAAATATTTTATTCACAAAAATGCACAGAGATGCGAATATCCCATCAGATGCATTTTAGTGCATTAACCCTTTAACTGCAGAGGCCAGTTTTCCAAGCTACAACTGTGTGGGGTAGAGAGGAAAGGGGAATATTTTCCTTCTCAGCACATGCTACGAATTTGCAGGTAGTGGAGCCTTATAACCTGGGATGACCTTTTTCTCCCTTTCCTGAGAAGAATAAGAAAGGGTGACCAGTTCAAGGAACATCACCACTTTGGAACAATACCAATTCCTGAGAAACAAACAGATTACTTGGAACAATTTTCATGGTGAATTCAACATAGCAAGCTCTCGGGGAACAAGAGGTATATGCCAGGTACCACTCCCTACTTTGAGGGTTGGGCCAGCATGGACCCTCGGAGTGAACAATCATAAAACCTGGAGGGGTACTGGGACAGGCAAGCAAGCAATGGTCAAACGTATAAGAACATTTTCCCCGCAGTCATTCTAACATACCAAACATACATAGATATACGTTTCCTGCAGTCAAAGTGTTAATATCAGTTATCTTATTTCGAAGATACATATGTAATACAGTTGAAATCGTAATGCATACACAAGAGTAATGACTTTTTTTGCAGACATTCCCTGTGCCCTAGGGAATTATCACTCCATCACCAGCAATAAGAACTTGTACAGATGATTTAAAGTTAACCTCCTCACACATTTATATTTGAAGTAAGTTATTAGTGCTCATCATGTCAAATATAAGTGTTAGAGAATTTTTTGTGCCTCTAGGGAGGATTTCAACACCCCTTTCCCACAGGTCAGCCAGTGCCTAATGACAAAACTTTGCAGTTAGAAACATGTGGGATGCAGAAAATAAATTGTGGCACTTTTCAACAAGCATACATTGGACAAACAAAATTTAATCCAAAGGTTAGATTTAAAAACAGCACATTAAATAAAATTCCCATTTAGCGTAATATAGGTCACCATTTCATTATAGAATATTTAACATAGCAAAAGTCCAACTAATTATCTGTGAAAGCTTACAAATATACCAACATCAAGACAAAATGATAGTGAAATCAGAATCAACAGAATTTTATTCAGGTCGGAACTTAAATTTGTAGGACAAAATACAATTGAATTTAATGATGAGTGCCATACTCAATCAGTAGTGCCTCGAGTAAAAGTAGAAATAAGCCCAAACTCCCCCAACAGCACCCAATCAAAACCCCCCACTTCCCCAAAAGCCTATTCTCCTTCCCACCACCCCCTCCCCCACTCAACTTTCACTTGATTTCGGACACTGCATCTGTACATACTTATACAAAGCAAGTCTTGACTTCTGCAGAACATGTAAACAGCTCCCAAGGGTGGGATGATTGCAATAATAATGCAGGGGAATGCATACCTCTCCCTAAATGTATCACAATTAAGAATAGACAGAACCATATTTCTTGTTCATATCAAGTATGGCCATGAATATATAATGAACTTGATAAAGGAAGGGATTTAATATGCATTGGAATGAGGCCATTCATTCAGATGTGATATTGCAATTTTATTCATGAATCCAGTGGAGACTCAAAAATACATTTCCAGAAAACAATATTTCTTATTCTTTTATTTCTTCTTCCGCCATACATTAACTTGTAAAACAAAAATGAACCTAGCCTTTTGTTGCCACCTAGTTTTGTTATCATTACTCCTTCATCATGGGGGTGGCAGTCCAGTGGTTAGAGCGCTGGGCTACTTTGATTCCAGGTGACGCCTCTTGTTACCTTCAGTTTCACCCAAGCTGTGTAACATTTTTCGGGTACCCGGTTGTCCTTGGAAATCACTTCTTGGTACCGGGAAAGGAACTGGCCACCCTACCCTGATGTGAAAATTTCACACGCCGTTGGGTTTAGAACTGGGGGTACTGGGCGAGCTCTACCTACCTACCAAACCGACCTTCGGGTTGACATCTGTTATTTTTGAACTCCTTCATCGGGATTAGCTCTTCCAACATGTTGTAATGCCACGGTAGGATAGACTGTAAGCACCATGGTGATGGGATGGAAGCCACTTTTGACATACATAATAACTATGGGCCCATACATTCAACAAAAGAGTTAAACGCTAAAATATTTAGCCACAAAAAATTTGAAACTAGAAGAGAGATCAAACAACGGAATAATTTCATCGGAATGGGCAATATAAAAGTTGCGAATGAGCACATGGTAGAAGACTCCGATAAATTGGCACATTAAAATTATCGTTTTTAGCATGATTAAAGAAAAATTATTATACTCTATCATATTGTAATTTACATGCAATAAATAATGCATAATTTTAACTGTAACTAATTGCGAAATCTATAATTTTGAGTTTACCGCTGGTAACCTGCGGCGGTTTTTTTTCTTTTGTTTATTTTCATCTTATCGTTACGTATTTGTCGAAAATGGCTGCTGGCAGGGTTGTTCGATTTGGTCCCCAAATTAAGGAAATCCGAATTCATTTATGCCAGCAATCTGAATCTAGCAAAGGAGTGAGGTTCGTAAATTTGTTTTCATTTTTATACTTTCTTGCTGTCCACAAAAAATCTGGATTGCTCTATTTCTGTTACAGAGAGTTTATCAAGAACTTCTACGTCCCTATCAAAAAAGCTAATACGAAATTTCCAATATTGATTCGAGAGTGTAGTGGTGTGCAACCTAGGATGTTTGCTAGATATTGTAAGTTTTCATTTTCATTGTGTCTGTTCAAATTTTGCAATTTATTAGGATTACTAATTTCCTGTTTTGTGTTTTAGCACTTGGTAAAGAAAGTAGTGTACCCCTCACCAATCTTAAAGCAGAAGAGGTATTCCAGAAGATGGAGAGTCTTTCCAAAGCCAGTTAATCGAGATAGTTGTAACCTAAGTTGTATTTTTAATTTATAAGTAGTGAATGTTGATGCAATATTGTTTTGATGTAAATATATAGTGATCCCTCAACTGAGTTTTTATTTGACTTGGATGTACGGCTTGTCAAAAAAGTACATTTTGACCATATTCGTTGAAGTCTGCATGCACAAACAATCTCAGCGGAGTTTTCCTAAATTAAATCCATCTTTATTAATAGATTTGGGTGCTTTTGTGTTCATTTTACACTATCTTTATACAAATGTATATAATTTATGCATTTGTATGTGTAATTAAAATTTTTAGGTATCTTACAATCTTCAGTTTGATTCTTTGCGACAAATTTAAAGGGATGCCAAATGATCAAGTCAATCTATGCCGTCATATTTTGAAAGGGTAGCTTTAGTCAGGGGTATATGGTTTTTTCACCCTGTGCAAGCAGCAGTGGAATGGAAGCCCCTGACTAGTCCTTTTTCCTCTACCAATTTAGGCGTATGACTAAGATAGTGGTTCCTTTTAGTCTACATGCAGAATCTCACTCAAAAAAGCATAACTACTAAACATTGCGCTAATGGAAAGAAGATAAGTGGGATTTTTTATTCAGATTATTATTGTTTTTTTTTGCTGTCTGAGACTCCAAAATATTTAAAAATATCTCTTTTTAAAGAAATAATATAACTGTATGGATGACAATCCCACCCCCCAACATGACATCTTAGGTGACTACAAAACTAGCCCACCTATACATTCATATGTATTTCTAAACATTTGGTGAAATGGGTCATTTGGCTAAATGTCTGATTATGTACTATGAAGGAAAGATAAATTTAGCTTGGCTTTATTTTTGATACCACTCATGTTAAATGTACTCTAAGTCATCATTAAGTCCAATTGCGTTATATAAAGTGATATCAGTAGTAAATTTTTGGAATATGACAATTCAACCATTATCAATGAAAATATTTTTAGTAGGTATAGCCTAGAATTTCATTCTGTTAAAAGTATTGCATAATCCATACTACTCTCTTCTTTATCGATGGTAATTTTGGTCCTCATCATTCTTTGTTTTAAGCATTGAGATACTACATATTGCTGTCAGAATTCGTTTAGGAACTTTAATATATAAATTATTAGGAGTATGTAACAAAGAAATTGGCTAGTACTGTGAAGTTAGAATTGAACCATGGTGTCGTGTATTACTGATACATCTCATTGTCAACCTTACCTATGGTGTCCTTATGTATGCTTGCATAGGGGAAAGAGAATCATTATCCATTTTCAACATCACCATTTGGCCTGTACTCGGTTACATGATGGATGCCACCAGTTACTTCATGAAGTTGCAATACCATCATGGGAGGCCCAGGTTCCTCAGAAATGGATTCAGGTCCCCCAGAAACTAGGCTTCCCACAATGATGGTGGTGACTTGCAGCTCTGCTGGCAAAGATGGCCAGCCTGGTCCGTGCACATCTTCCATAGGCTGCATAGGTGTATTCCAAACAGGGTGGTCACATTGAAAATCTGTGAAGGCCGTATTGTCTATAAATAATCTATAATAATAAACGTGTCTGGTCATGAGTAAGAGTTTGTGCCAGGAATATGTCTACTTACCCCAGTGTTTCCTGTTCCTCTGCCCAATGACCCATCAGTCTAGTGAGTGACCAAGTAGTCTTTTACGTTGCTATGTCTGAGTTTACAACTGCACACCACTATCTCAATAAATCCATTATTTTCTGCCACAAATAATTTAGTTATGTGTTGTGTGAATTATTCCTACAAAGAGGGGTATGGTTATGAAAGATTAACAAATACATGCCAGCATTGAGTGTATGGTCATCAAACCATATCTGGTTTTCTTTTTACGCCTCCCCTGCATAACTTCAGCGTACTCAAGTAGTGGCAGTGCCAACACAACCATTGATTCTAGTATAACATACTTCTCCTCCATTGCTTGTTTAAAGTTTTTTATTAAGGTCAGTAATGAAGATTTTACTGAGCTGAATGCATCACCAAGAATGATTTAATATTTATTTTAATTTGAAAAGAATTCCTGCAATATGGGTTAATACAGTTGTGAAGTTAAAACTATTTACTGTTAGCAGATACTACTCATATATATATGCTTAAGTAAAATTAAAAAATCTTGGGAACTGCAACCCTTTGAAACTGTGTAAATGAGGTTCCCAAGCTATCAAATTTCCCAGATCATTTTGGACTTTCATAATTGTTTTTTTTAATCCGAATTACAAGCACATAATGTTGTCTTATTTATTTTGAATCTTTTGTTTGTCAACACAGTGACACCTTATCTATTCATTCTGCTTCGAAGAAGTTTTAATTTTTTTGATACTTCCTTATGTGTTTCTTCACTTTAGGAACAAATCAACTTCAAAACACCACCAGTTATATAGGCTAGGTTCTGTATTGTGTTCTAGCCTGTGAAATTTGGATGAGATGACAAGTGAAATAACCATAGAGTCAATTAGGCTCGCAGGCATGAATTATTGAAAGTGTAGAATAGATACTTTTCCCAGAGCCATGTCTGAAGTTTGCGGTTGATATTGATGGACATTGGGAGGGTCAAACTTCATTGACCTTTCTTCACTCCTTAATATGATAATGAAGTTTAGAATATCTACTGTGAAGAATTCGTTTTCATTGTGCTAAATGATTGAATTGACATACCTCAGAAGAGATAAAATCATTTCAGGTCATGCTGATTCAAGGTTTGTTCTCATCTTCTTCCCAATAAAATTATTCATGTCCTGGAGCTATCGCCTGATGGCAATAACGAATTTAACACAAATTTACACCCAAACTCATTGAAAAATAACCTCACTGAAGAAAGAAGAGGGGTAGGTTATTCAATAGAAACAATGGCTACACAAAAAGTTTAAGTAAAACATTTATATAAGACTATCTTATACAATGTGATTCACAAGATTAAGAACATGATAATTTTATTATTACAGAGCACCTTTTAGATTTTACTTTTTAAAAAATACATTTTGATATCCTCAAGAAGCAAATGGTGGGAGCCCAAATAATTCTGGGCGGAATTCCTCAAGAGATGAAAGGGTTAGTGTCGCATCCTGAGTGAGGGCTTTGCTGACTAGGGGATCAGGAACCATGACCACCTGCATCCCTGCTGCCAATGCGGCCTTAACACCATTTGGTGCATCCTCAAGCACCAGACACTGTTGAAAAAAGGTACAGTTCACAAGATTGGGGGATGACAAAAATTAAAACCCAAAGGGTGAAGTAGTGCATCACTCCCTGGGGTGTAAAGATAATGAAGTTTGATTTGAATTTAGCCTTAAAAGAGGTAGTAGTCCGTGTGTTTGGTGGAGTTTTGGAAAAGACCCTAAATGAATTAAATCCCTCAGTGGAGTATCTTTAAATTAGAGGACTCCATCACTTTCCCAAGTTAAACTCAATTATCGATTACTACCTTAATAATAAGGTTGCAACAGAATTTGCATTGTTGAAACATGTACATCCCATTACAGTTATATTCAACTTTAGTCTTATAACATTCAGTACAAAAGTAATACATATTTGAATAAAATTAACCCAAGGTTAGGTTAACATTACTCTCAGGATATGCTATCGTAGAATTTAACAGTTCATCACATACCGTTTCATTATTTCAGTAGTCTCCACTGCTAGAGTCCTAGAATAGTCTCCTGCTAGGGTAGAGAGAGATCCTGCTCAAACTGAACATTGGTGAGAGCATATAATTTATTAAGATTGAATCACCCTTAGTGAGGGAGTAGGTGTAGTTTTATAAATTGTATTTACACTAAATTGTAAAAAGGCTACCGAAGTTAATATGTATGAACATAGATCAAATTTGGTCTCTTTTGTAAGAATGTTAGTCCTCTTCCGAAAAAATAATGTGAACTAGACCTTTTTATTTGTGAACTTAGAAAATATTGCTTGTAAAAAAGAAGAGCATTTGAAACTGAAAGTGTCTCTTTACACATGTAATCCCCACAGCAGAGTTGCTATGGAAAGTATGGAGCAGACAAAACGGAATGTAGACATTGAGATGGACTATATTGAGAACTAGTGCAAATAATACTTAGGATTTCAGTTTTACTGCATTGAGTACCTCAAGAAATAATGAATGTAAATATTCATCTCTAACATCAGTGATATATGTATTTAAATATATAAAATTATCACTGCCGACAAGGGATTTGAACTTTTGAGTACGAATTTGAACTTTTACAAGACGGAAACTGGGGCCAACCAATTAAATTAAAAATTGAAGGTGTGTCATTGCCACCCACTTCATCTAACCTGTTCTGGTGATGGCTTGTCAGCAAATCGAGATGCACACACCAGGAAAATGGAGGGATCAGGCTTTCCAGCTTTCACTTCTGGATCTGAGGATCCATTGACTATATGTTCAAAAAGAGCAAAGAACTCTTTATGATGATTTGTCTTTAAATTATACGACTCTATACTGCTGCTTGTTGCCACAGCAATATGTACTCCTTCCTTTTTCAGATGACGAACCAATTTTTCAGCACCTTACGGAAAAAAGGAGGCAAATCATGAGACTACAACGACTTAAGAGTTAATTTGTGAGGAATACATGTAATTAGTGAAGATGGACCATAGCACAATGCAAATCACCATGAGATCCTAAAATAAAACTACACAAATAGCAAAAACAATAACAGCTTATTATTAATAGCTTATACTACCATTGTTTTCAAGAGTGTAGACGATGGGAGCATGAGATATTAAAATATCGACATTTAACTTTTCAACCTGGTTAGGAGGCTCAAGAACCTTTTACCCAAGCAATTGTTTGGAAAACACAGTTCTGTATAAGGTTCACAGTTTCGGGCTTAATGTTGTGAAGGGAAGCCAAAATGAATATTGTCAAATCATTATCTTCCTTCTGTGTAGGTATCTCCAGTTTTTAATAAATGGCTGGTGAATTCTTCTCTTTTCTCCCTCGCAGATTTTCATGGACCAACTTAATTCCAGCCTCTATATCTTCTTCACAGGCTATTCATGACCACTAGGTTGTAGCCACAATTTATATCCGAGCCAAAATTATTTCATCTTTGTATATCTCTTATCTGACAAAGATTTTTGTATCCCACTCTATACCCCAGCATCTTCCATATGTATCTTCTGAGCTGCGGTTGATCAAATAATGTGTTCATCTGTACTACGTTCATTTAATTGCAGAACTATAGTATTCTCTTTCCTTTATTATTTTCCCAGCCCAAACTGTCCTGCTTCATCCTGCGACTTCTTTGACCAACACATTCCAAATGCTCATTATGATTAGGTCCTCATTCCTTACTCCTATGCTGAAGACTCCATTTTTTTCTTCAGCAGTGTTGGATACTGGCAACTAGATCTGTATCATCACCGAGCCCATAGGCTCTCCTATTAACTTGTTTCTTGCAGGGATCCTTTCCTAATGCTATTTATGACTTAACACTCAATATTTTTCCTTTGATATAACATCAATGTCCAGTTACTCCTGCATATGTCATTTTCCAAGTTCCTGTCCTTCATTTTAACAGTGAATGATGTTCCTCCCTCACCTAATGATATGACTGGTGCACTACTTCTGATATATTTTAGGGAATTCCATAATACTTGATACGTTAAATGTAGCACTAGCAATACTCTACAGCACCATATACCATTTTATGTCACAATTTACAGCACAGAAAATAATACACTTTGATGCTATTATAGTTCAGAAAGGGAACTTGCGCCTTCATCAGCTGGAGAACATTTTGGGAGGAAACACAAGAAGGGTTGAGATTAACACTAGAAGTGAAAGTCGCCTATGGCCAGGCTATGTGGTGGTCCATTTTGTGTTCAGGGGAAGGTATTGTGAAGGCAATCGAATTGCATCAATAGAGTCATTACCTCAATGCTCCTGATGGGTTAAGAGAGAACGATTATGTAAATTAACATGCATAGGGACAGAAAGACTAGGTAGGAAAAGGAATATGTTGCAGAACTGGTTGTCTGTGCAGAGTGCAAAGAGAGCAGCACATTCACCGATACATATTTAAAATGGGAAGGTAGGTCAAAAATATAAATTACACTTAAGGGCAAACAATTAGCTTAGAAATGAAGCTGTATTTTGACGTGCGACAGTGAAGATTATCATTTGTTGCAATCATAGCCTGGCAGATTTTAGGACTCGATTTTATTTCAATGTCTTAAATAGTTCTCAAGTGTAATGAGTTTCTATTTATAATTTATGCGAATTGTGTTTAGTGCAAAAAAAATTCCAGATACTGCCTGTTAACACTTATTTAATAAATTAATGAAATCGACTAGCGATTAATTTAGAAAAAGATGAGCAAGTTCAAAAGGTTTCACCAATACTCATTCCTCTGAGTAAGAGTTGCTAAAATCAAGGGATCCTAGTTTCTTAAACCAAAAGATGGCAAGACACCCAAACAATGCATAAGTCTTTCCACCCCTCAACATCTGCAATTTGTATTGATTCAAATACATTGAGTATAAATAAAAATATATAAAAACCATTTATGAGATTCAAAAACCACGCCCAATTTTCAAGCAACTTACCTGGCATCATTTCAGACTGGGTAAACAATTTTTCATATTTTTCCTGAGCCAGTTTCAAATACTCTTCAGGTGATACTGGCAAATTCAATTCTCTCGTTATTTTTTTTGCAACCTCGACTCCCGTCATACCCATCAGAGTTTGCTTCAATTCCCAAGTATATGTTTTTCCATATGGATCGCATATTTCTTGTGTTGCTCGGGTATACAGATGTTCCGTGTCTGCAAAATTTACGGATTATTGAAAAAAATATGAACTATTAATGTTCAGTTCAATGCACATATTAAATTGAGTGTTTCTTACTTAAAAGTAAGCCGTCCATATCAAATATGACATGAGTTACTTCCTTGTAAGCTGACATCGTCACTGGTTTATTCTGATAACAGAAAACACGACCAAAAATTAACCAAACACAATTGTAGATTCCTATGAATTGAAGAAAAGGATTATGAGTCAAAATATTTCAGGCATGGGGTGTAATGCTTCCTCTATTCTGCTTACGGAAATATAGTAAAAAAATTCCGAGTACCTCAAAGTGCCGGCAATAAAAGTGCGATAAAAATATTGTGATAAAGTACCGCCACATGCCTATGTGCGCTACACGTTCTTCTCACAAATGCGAGTGATGTGAGATATTGGAAATTAAAATTCTCATAATTCCTATATGTCGCCTTTCTGCAAGACTGAATTTTTAGGTATCCCTATCGAAGGTGGCTTAAGAAGGAAAAAATGAGGGAAAAGTCCAAAAAACAGTCACTACTCCACGTATGCATAATACATGATTTGTAATGCTAGAACCGCTAGAACATTTCCGAAATCCGAGTTCGAAAACTCCCGACTTGACGCTCTAACAAATGAGGACATGACCGATAAAACCGGATTTATGGTTACTCTTAGCATATTATTTTCAAAGAAACTTCTTAGGATTATCTAGGAACTATGAGCCACAATTCCAAAGCTGGATTAGGACAAATATTACAGAATGAAGCTGATGTCCATCTTCGATAAAACCGGACAAAGTACCCACCTGTAATTTTCAAAACAAAAGTCGATTTAGATCATAATTATTAATCTTCCATTCAAAAAGGCCATGGTTGATAAAGAGCTATGAAAGTAGATAGCGCTATAATGATCATTATGAAGGGCCGAAGTATCAATTTAAAACAGTGTATATAATTAAAACAATGTAAATTTAGCTTTCACACTATTAATTACAATAATTGTAACAAAGAGAGCATTAGTGTATGAGTGGGACTTCGTACTCCATGGTACATTGGCAATGAATATTAAAGGTTGCGCATATAGTAATAATTGACACATTGGCATCGGATGGCCACCTTTCCCGTTATAAGCTTGTTAAGCATTTGGAGGCACGTCATTTTTTTGGATAGCGATATTTTACGTTAATGAGATGCTATATATTTATTAGGCTCAACAATTAACATTATTAAAATGCTAGCAACAATTTCAGTTGCTTCATTTCATTGCCGTTTCCATTTATTAATTGCTATCGTCTTCGGCGCCTCTCGTTCAAGTTCCTTCCAATTCCATCCGCAAGCGTCGTTGGAATCGTAATTGCTCCAAAGTATAATGGCGGCGGTGTTTACTTGTTGGTAGTGGTTTAAGGCTTAATAAGGTTTTTTTTAACTGTTTCCACTCACCAAATGCCAGGGAGGGTAAATATTATTTAAGTATAACTAACGCAGTTACTTGGAGTACTAAGAGTGCTAAGTGTTATTCGTCATGGCGGAGGATAAGTTATTGTCAATGTCCTTAGGTAAGTACTGTAGTCTTCTAAATAACTACTCAAAACGTTTTGAAGATTTTAATTACGATGCATAGTAACAAATGTCTTCCTTTTCACAGATGATATAATTAGACTGAAAAAGGCCTCGGGAAAGGTTTCAAGTTCTCGGAGTTCGTCTCAGACTAGAGCAAGTATCGCAACACGTGGTAAAGCAAATTTCTCGACTTATAGAAGAAGAGGTCGAATTGGATTTATTTCAAATAAAAATTTAAGGCGCGGTGGCGTTAGAGCTGAAGTAAGTGTGACCTTCAATCAGTATTTTTAAATGCACCCACGGGTATTACGGAGTGGGTTGGTTTATTGTGTTCTAATCTACTATTGTGCTAATCTGATTGTTTTTGGAAATTGCAACTGTATGACAGCGTTTGAGTATCATTGTCTCAGAATCAATAGAATCAGTATGGTGCCTCCACTGTCGCTGACAATTATATTTTTTGAGTGAATGGGTAGGGTTATGTGTGTTATGTTTTAGGTATATCTCGGTGGATGCAAAGATACAATTTTCGGTTTTAATATACTACATTCATTTAATTTAATGCTATATTCGTTTCTGGTAAAATGCTAATTTAGTTAAATCAAGTTCGTCCCCCAGTAACTGGGATAGTGGTCTTGGGATAAACCGCAATTGTTGTGGCAACATTCAGGGTAACCAATTGGTTATGAGCACTATTGACGCTGGGCATGTGCGCAAAGGCTTCTTGGTGCGTTTCGCCCCATCTTAATTATCTTCAGTTAGTTAATTATATAAATTTGTCATTTATTGTTCTGCAGGTACTTTACCGTAACAACAGGGGGATATTTCGGAAAAGAGGCTACCGTGGTGGGCTAAGAAACGTACCTCTGAGGATCGAGGTGAGTAATTAAGATAATTTTAAATAGTGTTGCCATAGGATTCTGGTTCCATATGGAGCAGCTTGTAGCAAAAATGTTCATATTGTTTTTGTTAGGATGTAATCAGTGTTATTTCAAGGATCGATACACTTATTATTGTGTAACGTAATTTCATATTGTTGTAAATAATCATCTAGAAATTGTGCTATCTCTCGATATTTCTTTTCAATATCTGGTAATTGGTTAGTATATCTTTCAAGGGGTAAAATGTTTTGTTTAAGTCTTTAATCATGTAATAAATGATAATCCCACATTTGTGCGAACCCTTGATATATATGTGTATACTAATCTTGGGGCTATGCTTATTGCTAGGATAGTGGGTTGACCTCTTAATTTAGATTCAAGCTGTAAAATAATTCGTTTCCTATTGTCTTCCTCATCAGAATACTGCAGCAGTTAAAGTTATTTTTAATGTGTTTGCAGTAAGATCGGTGTTGCTGGACTTACTATTGTGGTCTCAACCATAAATTGTATGAAGAAGGGCTGCTGCCCCATCCTCTAGATTTTTGGTGGCTTCCTCATTGGGATATCATCCGTTCATGGATTTGTTAGTATTTTTTAGCTGTCTTACCCAAGGGTACCTTACATCTTCTGAGGACCATCTTGTATTGTCCTTGATTGCTTTTTCATCGAGTACTCTTTATTTATTTTGTAGTTTTGTGTACACTCACTTTCCTTATGTTTAGGAATCAACCCACGGTTGGCAATATAGAGTGCTTATCAAGGGCTTGCACAAATAAGGGTGGAGTATTTATTCCATAATTAATGAATTGCACAAGAATAAATGTTAAAGTTTGAGAATACAGTTTCACGTGTATTTTCGGATATTGTTTTTTTATTTGCCCCCTTAATGTCGCAAATCACACTTCTAACTACGAAAGGAAGTGAACGAATATAAA
>LYUA01000220.1:26592-38801 GCA_002093875.1 Calopteryx splendens | reverse complement strand
ACTCCTGGGGGTTAGCCAGCATGAAAAAAACTCACTACTCAAAGGGTTAACTATGCATTGGAAAAATAAAATATGAAATGATGGGCAACATTCCTTAAAGCTACAAGTCAATTTATAAGTCCCCTTAGTTTTCTCTCTCGAGGGAGACGGTAGTCCAATGGTTAGAGCGCTGGGCATCTGACAAGAGGGCCCGGGTTTGATTCCTGGAGATGCCTCTGGGGACCCTCATCTTCACCCAAGCTGTGTACCATTTTTCAGGTGCCAGGTTTCATCCTGGGAAACCACAAGCGGTACAGGGAAAGGAAGTTGCCACCCTAACCTGATGTGTGAATTTCACACCCTGTTGGGCTTAGTAAGGGTGAGCTCTACCTTCACCTACCAAACTGACCTTCAGGTCGATTACTGTGATTCTTTAAAAGTTTTATCAGGTTTAGAATGATGGCTCTCGTCCAACACTTATGAAAATCTACCCATCTCATAATTACGTTGATTATAATCCTCTATGATACATTTTTGATTGTTTTTAGGGGACTTGTAAATTGACTTGCGGCTTTGAGAAACAGGCAACAGGTTGTAATTCATGAAAATTAAAATAATTTATTGGGGACAGATGATTATATTAGTTACTCTTTTAGTTATTTTGTTAAAGTCTCCATAAATATCATGGAGGGGTTAACAACATAAATTCCTTCAGGAAGCATTCCAATATGAATATATTGTTTGACTTTAATACAAATCTAATGAAGCAACCATAAACTGAAAAGAATAAATTTGAGTAACTCTCCATGACCTAGTGTTTACATTATGTTGGTCAATTTAATTTTATTAATTTTCAATTGAATTAGTGAAAAATTTGTTTCAGTTTTTGAAAATTGCTTTTGTTTGCCCTTTATATGTCATATCCATGAGTGTACCTACAAATTTCTTATTTGCTCATTGTTTCATTACTCATACCTTTCTTAATCTTTGCTGATTTACCACATAATGACCCAACATATTTATCTTTCTACCAAACAAATATTAAAAAATCAATATATATTAAACTAAACCTCTTTTTAGTGGTTTCTTGGGGAATAAAATATCTGGGTGTTATCAGTGCACAAGGGGCATGGTAGTCCAGTGGTTAGAGGACTGGACTGCTGACCATTAGGCCCGGGTTCAATTCCCGGTGACGACCAATTCTGGGCACCCTCAGCTTCCCCCAAGCTGTGTGGTCATCCTGGGAAATCACAGGCGGTACAGAGAAAGGCACTGGAAGGCACCCTACCCTAATGTGTGAATTTCACACACCGTTGGGCTTAGTACTGGGTGAGCTCTNNNCTAATGTGTGAATTTCACACACCGTTGGGCTTAGTACTGGGTGAGCTCTAAACTCACCTACCAAACCGACTTTCAGTTTGATTACTGTGATGATCAGTGCACAGGTTGATTATAATCTAAATAAAAAATATAATATATTACCTCAACTGATAATAATTATGAATTCAATTAGCATTAAACCACCATGACCTGGTACAAAATGAAACTCCACTTGTTAATTTTCTCAGTTAGTGTTTCCCTTGTCAATGAATTATTGCAGCCAGAAACTTCTTTCTATGATTTAAGTATGTCGATACCAATGTGTCTGGTGGCTTTCCAACTTTCTTTCCAAGAGTACCTTAGAGTTAAGTGAATATTTCATAATCTAATTCTTTAAGGCAATGCCCATTATAAAATGTAGTACGTACCTAACTATTTCAAATAATTGGCAAAATACCATCTAAGCTATACTGAATACAATTACTGGGCAATACACATCAGTCTTCCATTTACACCACTTTGTAGATGAACCTTTTGCCAATTTCTATGATGTGTGACCATTAGCAACATTTCCTTGAGTTGCCTTTCTGTTTTAATGCTTTTCCCTTTTCTAATCACTTTGCTTCTTCAGCATTGTAATGATAATTTTTAATTGTGAATTTACCTACTCTAAATCTCTTTTTTCTCTCTTCCTTCCTCTTTTGATAAAACCTACTCCTTTTGAACTCCTCTCTCTACACATTATTTCCTTTAATTTTGCTATCCTCTCATGTCGCCTTCCTACCGACTCTCAGAGATATTTGACAGGCTCAATGTTGGAGCTTTGGTCCACAATCCTGAAGGGGGTATTATCAGAGGTTGGCTTGGAAAAACACCATGGGTCCTTCTCTATGATGCCAATGCTGCCGAGGTACCACCTATATTCATATTTAAGATCAAAACTATTCGCATAACCTGTATGTGATGTCCATTCCACCTAGACCAGACCTAGTTGTACTTTCCAGACCTAGTTGTACCACTAGGTAATATCTGGACAATGTCCTGTAATCTAGACTATGCTATAAATACACTGCTAGAAACACTAAAGTTACTTAAACTTCACACAAACAGGACAAGAGTATAGACAGTAGTAATACATATAAATCAGTTCTCACAAATAAAACTACAAGCCAGGGCAAATCAGCCACCTTAGAGTGGCAAATAGAAAGATAAAAATCTTTAATATGTACACATAAATTTGAGTAGCTATCACTAATTAGATGATTGACTCCCGAGTGTGAAGATATCAGATAGCAAATCCTTTGGTTGGTGCTAATACATCAACTACTTCCACTTAATTAAAAGTAATTCATAGAGGCATTGTTTAAAAAGATTGGGAAATATTTTTGAAGGATACCGATACCATCAAATGGTATTCTTAGTGTTTACCTATCATAGTTTTTCAAAACATTCTCTAAAAGAGCCACTTCTATGATTGTGTTAAGGAAAATTTGTTGTTGAAGAGGGTGGATGTTTAAGGTATAAATTTAGGAAACAGGATGGGTGAACACTTGGAAGGATTGATTGCTATTGATCTGGATGGGATGATTACTAGCTGGGAGGTGGAATAGGGTGTAGCACTATATATATATGCATTCCCCTGCTCACTGGAATACAACGAAAGGGAGAATTTTCCTTTTGGACAGAGTCATTAGTGCATTTCAGGATATTCTTCATAACTAACAGTATGATGAAATAAATTATTCTTTTCAAAAAGAGCATAGCATCAAGAAAAATATTTTATAACAAAATACCTATCAAAATTTTAACACAAATCCTAAAGTGTTTTTATTTTCTCTCTTTGTATTTTTATGAGTACTGTGCTTATTCAACATTTTATTACATGCATTAAAATATATGTTACAATAATCAAGCATTCCACATCTGAATTCCACCACCAGAACTGTTCCAGAGGCTTCAGGCTACTACTCTTATGTATGGCCGTCGAATTGGAATGGCAAGGACTTGGCTAGCCAAATTGCCATATGTGTTCATCACAGAGCCAAGCTTAGTTGAGGTATCATTTTTTTGTGTGACAAGATCATTCTCATGATCTTGGATCAAGATAGAAATGTTCATTTTGGTGATGGTAATAATTTCAGGTGAAGGAAAACTGAATATAGCATGTATTTCGTTGGTAAAGGTTTCTTTATGTTACAAAGAACACTAGCAGCACATGCTTTTAGTTATAGCCATATACCCATGTAGGTATACACAACAGGATATAGTAATTTATGCATCGATAACACTGGATAATGATCGTGAAATAAGGAAAAACAATGCTTTTCTTCCATTGAATTTTATTTAGGTACAACTAGTTTCAACGCTTAGGCATCATCTTCAGGTACCTTACCTTAAGCACCTTCAGTACCTGAAGATGACGCCTAAGCATTGAAACTAGTTGTACCTAAATAAAAATCAGTGAAAGGAAAATGCAGTTTTTCCTTATTTCATGAACATGAACTTCCAAAAAGTTCAGCCTGATACCATTGAATTCATCTGGATAATGGTCCTTGACTGGAATCAGTGGTGTAACCAGGAAATAACATGGGGGCTAATGCTGACTCTTCGCTGCCAACTGTATGAGGAGAATTTATTTCTCCCATCCAAAAGCTTTGTTGGAATATTTACTTTTTGATTTATTGGTTATTTGTTAGTATTTTTCCAAGCAAAAATTAAAATTGCACTTTGTATGAAATTACCAATAGTAGGTACTCAATATGGTCAACTATTCTTGTGGAAGTAAAATTTCAGGGGGGGGGGAGATAACAATAGATAACGTCTTTGAATCTGAAAAAGACTGAAAAATCTATATGGTTTCAAGATTACAGATCGCTACATGTATATATAACCTATTGGCCCAAAATCAAAAAAATTTATATGCTACAAACTTAATTTTTTTCCACCCACCTACTACTATCAGTGTCTAGGAATGGATCAGAACAATGTTTTTTTGATAGTTTTCATAAATACCTTTTACCTACAGTATCAAACAATTATGCAAAATTTCTAATGTCTACTTATTTTAAGTGTTTGCTCAAATAATACTGCACATACTCCCACAAAGTCGATATCTTGGTAGGTACATGTATGAGAAGCTACTCAAAGTTGCTGAGACTTTAAATATCCAGCCAAACCAGTAGCAGTATGAAATTCTGCCACAACGTACCACTTGGGGTGTATTTCAATTGCCAGTCTGCCCAGTGGAATCTTCGTGATTGCATGTGTTACTTAATTTTTGCTGTTTTTGTTACACCATGTTCTTTCAAAAATTTAAAATATTTACAACTTTGGGTCACACTTATTAAGTGAGTTTGCATTTTTAAATTATGATTTTTACTTTTCGACATTAACATAATATATTCTAAGATCTATTTTGAATTATTTTCTTCTTCTCCCATAACCACCATGGACATCTGCGGCTTGCTACATAAGTGCTCACTATTAATACCAAGGCCATAGAAGTAGGGGAAAACAGACTGGCGAGGGAATAATTCCATACCTCACTACCTTATACTATGGGAAATATATATTTAATACTATAATTCATATTATATACAGATACCTACTTATTCCATGCAAGAAACTGATTATTGTACCTACATTTGCTTTAAAAAAAAATTTCTTCTACTCTTGATTTATTTCCTAATTGCATGCAATACATATATAAAAATATGCCTGACTAAAAAAATTGAATATTTTCTAGGCAATATTCTAATAACAGAAATATAAATAGCTCCAATAACTATGTTACAGCTTTTCTCCTTCAGATTAATTGTTTGTAGCTCAAAAGGCTGGGACAAATACTTAAAAAATTGTCATTTAATTTATATTTGGAGTTTGTTTTATAGATTCATACTGGTGTTATCCAAAAAAAGGGATATGTTAAATGAGGCCTGTGATTATTTTCTTTTTATTGAGAAACTTTCTTTCTATGCAAATGTTTTTTTTATATAACCAAAATTTTACTGAGATTCAGAATCAATATATTTTTGGACAATGAGATTCTTTGAATTTTGCATGCATACTCAATGTATAAGGATAATTAATTTGGTGGTGTAGTCTTAACAGCCATAATACAAATTTTCTCCATATTTTAGGAAAGGTTTTCTTGGAAAATATTTTTTATAATGAAAAAGAGAGTATAGTGCAAACCAGCAAATTTCATTCAAGTGAAAATTTGTGTTGTAATCACTCGGTAAAAATACTAAAATAATTGGTTTAGTCTCAAAAGTCATACAATAAGTCATAACTGTTTTGCTAAATTTACAGTAATCCTAAATATATTTCTTTCAGTTACACATTTTTGTATAAAAGTATGATTGACTTAAGTATTTCAACAATACTGATCATTTGGAATGAATAATAACTTATATGATTGGCTACAAAAACTATTAAAGCTATCTATGAGCTTATTATCATAATCACAAATAGGCATAACAATGTCTTCATGTAAAAATATTCCTTACTTTTTTAATTAGTTGGACATTCAATCTAACACATTTACAATTACATATTTATAGATAATCTTGAGCAGCAATAAACATATTGACAAGAGCCCTGACTATGAATACCTACATCCATGGCTGGGAACTGGACTGTTAACAAGTGCAGGTGAGTTACCTTACCCTTTCATTATCCAACCCCAAGAAATCAAAACTTATTCCGTAATCCCTAATTGTGCCATACATATGCATTTCACTCCCATTTTCCATTACTGCATTCATATAAGGTCCAAACCCAACATTTTCAAAACTACTTGCACCTCTGGAAATTAAATACTACATGATTCTGTAAAAACATTGATATAGGAAATCCCATACTTTTTCATCCCAACTGGGACTCCTCAAGTGGAAGAAAAAACCTTGTAATTGAGGACTTGGGGTGGTCTAATGCCTGAAGTAATTTACTCTGTAAACCAATTAGTTATTAATGGTAGTCTTTCTGTTTCCATGGGAACCACTTTGTAAGCTAATACATTCAGAAAACTTCAATACATACATATATGACAATAGTACATCCAAGATAAATTTGACAGGATTTGATCCAATGACCTTTCAGTTACCAGATAGGTTGGAATTTGCCTATTTAAAAATTTGATTAAGAAAATTTTTTTACAATAGGTCAGAAATGGCACAGCAGGAGAAAGATTCTTACACCTGCATTCCATTTCCGCATCCTGGATGACTTTATTGATGTCTTTTGGGAACAGAGCCAAGTGCTAACATCAAAGTTGGAGGTGGAAGCACTGGCAGGGAGACCTTTCAATCTGTTCCCATACATCACTCTTTGTACCTTGGATATCATTTGTGGTAAGGAACACACAATCTAGCAGAGTTCAAGACATGGACCTGCTGTGGTCTTTGAAACATTTTGTGCTGAAGCTTTTCCCTTTTATAAATACATTAAATGGATAATTTTTGAGACATTCATTTATCTTGTTCTCATTCCTTTAGAAACTGCAATGGGTCAGACAGTAAATGCCCAAAGTGACAGTGAATCAGAATATGTGAAGGCCATTTATCAGTGAGTGTGAATGAAATTCTATGGTGGTACAAGAATAGCTACTCAGAGAATATCTTAGATACCTTGTCTGCTTGCCATTTTAGGATATCAACAATCATCCAGAACAGACAATCCAAAATCTGGCTCCAGCCAGATTGGCTGTTTAAACTGACAAAATCCTACAGGGAACATGAGAGGTGTATCAAAATACTCCATGGGTTCTCAAACAAGGTATGCAATGAGCAAGTTTACAACCATATGTACTTCAGCCATTCTATTTGAAGGTGCACCTTCACTCAACACAATGAGAGAGGCTCTGAATCAAGCTCATGGCCAGGGGTTGTAAGGGATGCAGAGGGTGGGCTGTATGGTAATTTAGGTTGCCAACTCTGATGCAAGCTTGCTTTGCCCTTCTGGATGACATCTGGGCCTCATTTCTCTAAGCTGCCAGTTAATTTACAAGTCCTCCACAAAAAGCCATAGCTGTGATTATGAACATTTATACCAAAAATACCCTCAAAAGTAGATACAATAATTTCTGGAACAGAATTATTTTCATTAGATGGCACAGCATGAGTAAGCTGCAAGGACTTGTAAACTAACTTCCAGCTTTGAGAAATAGGCCCCTGGTAAATCCCAGATGCACGAACATGCCATACACTATTGCATATATAATGAGAATTTTGCACGTGAATATCCGATTGTAAGCACATTATATTTTTCCAGCCGAACTTGATTGAAATTTCTATGAGGGTATACATACAATTCTTGCAAAATCCAAACACTTGGTACTTTCATTAATTTGTATGGATAAGGTATCCTAGTAAACAATGAAACAGTGGTGGAAGACCCCAATTGGTGCACATTAAGCCAATTAGCTCCCATTCAAAATGCTATTAAAATGTCATTTTTTCATCACAATTAACATGGTACCCGTACTCATGGACATGAATTTATATTATGTTATGAAACATCAGATTGGATTAGTGCACATACCTCATATGCAATGGCATGGCCCTCTGATTCAGACTTCCAACTAACATTTCAACAAGTTTCCTTTCATGAAGGCTCAATGGAAAAGTCTTATGGAATGGATTCAAGCAATGCTCTGGCTTCTTTCCTTGAGGGCAAAAAATGGGCCACATTTTTGGCCAGTGGTATTCTAGCTGCTTCTTGCTTTTAAAGTAGTTTTCTCAATTTTTGAAAACCATGGAGCACCACCTATGTTGCAGGAGAATGAGAAAAATTTTTAAATGCATACAAAGATGCATTTTTTCATATAGGTATTTTATGAATAAATAAAATTAACTACACTTGGGGTATGTTAGTTCCTCATTCAATTTCAATGAACAGTTCCGTATTTAGGTAAGTAGTACATATGTAAAAATAATCATGGAATTCAATATTGCCTCTACACATTCTTTCAGAGCACCAGATTAGTAGCACTCCATACATGTTGAGGTCATTATACCATAGAAGGACCAATGAACAATGTGGGACCCTCATGTCTCTTTATCCAGAGGAGGCTCATACTATTCTCAGGTGTCTCTCAACCCTTACTACTTTACCCAACTCCTTCTTGCCAATACAGCCAACTATTTAAATGGCTAAAAGTATTTGAGAACCTAGTAACATGGCTTGCACCCATGATACTCTTTGGCTAACTATTGGAAAATTTTGATTAACTAACATTTTAAAACACACCAAGAGAACTTGCCAGAACACAATCCACAATTGAATTCTAGCAAAGAAAACCCTTATTAGGTTAGTATAATTCATTGATTATGACTGTAGGGAAAAAAGAGTTTCTTGAAAAATATTCTCAATAATACTCAAAACTGAGATGATCACAATGAAATTATGTACACATTGAAGAGTACCTACCTATAATCTTCAATATTACGAAGAAGAAATGAAAATTGCTCCAGGAAAACAATTCAAGATTAATATTGATTTTTTACTTCTGCATCAAGAAGATATTCAAAATATTACAGCATTTGTTGGTTTTTTCAAATGTAATTTATGTTCACCATTTCCATCGAGTACTCTAATAGGTTACTTTTTGCAATCTGTATTATTGTTTAGGTCATAACAGAGAGGAAGGAGGAGTTAAGTAAAATGAAGAGGAATGAAGCACAGAAAGAAAATGATGAGGAATCAGCAATTATGGGTAAATATGTTTTAAAATTCCACTTGGATAAATCAGTAGTACCAACATATCCCATGCAAGTAGTAAAAACTATGCACTTGCTGGCTCTTTCCTACAGTAAGAGATTTTTTTTTAATTATTTTAAGGACGAAAGAAACGATTGGCCTTCCTTGATTTGCTCATTGAAGCCTCACAGGGTGGATCGGTGTTATCCAATGAAGACATTCGAGAAGAAGTTGATACTTTCATGTTTGAGGTATGTCACCTAAGTAATTACTTAGTAATTAATAATTATCATTACTCACCAAAGTTTACAATATATTGATTTAAAATGCAATAAAAACTATATAGTTTAAACTGTAAAATTAATTATAAACTACTAGTTCATTTCATTAGTGTGAAGCAATGACCAAATATGTAAATGTTCTAAAGTATAAACTAAAAAGTAAATCTAAATACATACAATATGTGTTGAGCATGCATTATAGGATATACTTTCAAAAGTAGAAGAGGATTTGTTAGAGAATCAAGAACATAAGTAGGTTTACTTAATTTCACAAGTTTCTTATTAATATTTTGTTTGTTGCCCTTAGGGTCATGACACAACCTCTGCTGCTATTAGCTGGGTCTTGTTTCTTCTTGGCTGTCACCCAGACATACAGGTGAGTCACAGAAAAGTCTGACATAACCTCCACCCCCCACATTTACCAAACTTACTCTCATTTAAAAACTATTTTTACAATAAGAGCTTTTTGTTAATCACTGATCCAATGCTGTTTTACATGAAGATCCCATCCCTATGAATTAACTATCTTTCTCTGTATAAAAACCTAGTTTTGAGACTATGAGGATCCAATTCATCATTCTACCAGCAAGCTACTTCAAATTGAGATCAAATTTGATAAAGTGCAGAGGCCAAAATTAGTTTTTTAGTTCAACTATTCAATTTAGTAGTTTCATGCATGAAATGTTTCTCTTAACAAGTTGAATGCTGAGTCAATTATCTATTTCTTTGTCATTGACTCAGTTGCTATATATATGTATTGAATCATGACATGTATGTATGTCATTCGCTCAATTGGAATAGCACTTATTACATCCACATTGAATAAGTTAAATGCCAAATAAAACTATCCATGTTCAATTTCACAAAGGTGTAACAGAAAAAATACAACACTGGCAATATTTTCATTTTGTTTTTAAAACGTTTGATTCACCAGGACAAGGCTATGGAAGAATTGAATGATATCTTTGGTGATGATGACAGGAAAGTACGAATGAAAGATTTGCAAGAGATGAGATATCTTGAGTGTTGCATTAAAGATGCCCTAAGACTCTACCCAAGCGTGCCTCTGATTGCCAGGCAGTTGAAGGAAGATGTTGAGATAGGTAAGCATGGGAGCTCAGCCATCTTCAGTCCATACTAATAATAATAATGTTTATTCAACTCTTTAGGTTTACATGGCCGCAGGAGTATGTAATAAAACACTAATAGACAACAAAAATATAAAGGAATAAATACAGTAAATAAATGAGTCGGATTAATAAATAACGATACATTAATGAGTCGGAAAGAGGATTTATGCAAAATCAACTAGTATCCAGGTGCTCCTGATTACTAGAATAGGATTTTTGTACCAAAAAGTGCTTAAGCTTATTTATAAATTGTTCTACAGTTTATATGGCCAAATGGGTTTTTGGTAGCTTATTTTTTTGTTACAAATAAGTAGGTTGTGCAGATGCCTGAGGTACTAACCAGAGGGCTCAGGTTTGATTCTGGGTGATGCCTCTGGGCACCCTCAGCTGTGTGATTTTTCGGGTACTAGGTATAACTGGGACACCTCAGGCGGCACAGGAAAGGAACTGGCCCCCCTTACCCTGATGTGTGAACTTCACACACTGCTGGGCTAAATATTGGGTGAGCTCTACCCCTCATCTACCAAACCAACCTTCAGGGAATTACTGTGGCCTATTACAAAAAATAGAAGCCATGTTTTGAGTACCTTTTTGGCTCTTGGAGAAGTTCTGGACAAATATGTGAACATCATCTTTTATGATGGTGGAAAAGAATATTTAAGTGGAATAGGTGTGGGAAAAAAATCTTTTTTAAAAAATAGGGAAAAAGGGACCCAAGAAGAGAGAACTGAGAACATTTATTAAGTATCTAGGCACCCAAAATATTTGTATTTATGAACAATTCATGAGTTACTCAGATGTAGAGAGAAAGCATAGATAGGTTGTTTGGCATCACAATGGATATATTAGAATTTATAAGTGCTGATAACAAATAGATATTTGCATGTAAAGGGATGAATAATAACTTCTGACAACTAAATGACAAACATTATAATTATTTGTATAAAATATTTAATGCATAAAAACTCGTATTAATCATGACCAATGACTGATGGCCAAAAAACAATCACAGATGATAGAAAGCATAACATGCTCTTTGATAAGTGCTACCACTTTTTCATCATTTCTCACATAAGGAAGAAATAATTATTTATGCATGCATAATGTTTGAATGCTGTACAATTGAAGTAATTTATAAATGGAAAAATTATTTATAACATAGAGAAAAAACTCAGAGGTAAAATTAGCGTCAAAGATTTTTTTATTGCTTCAAAAATTTATCTTCTAGTATATATGAGTATGAGCACAGACAGTTGCATCTCACCTGTCAATGCGGTGTTCAGTCTTGGTTATAATGATATCTCTCGTGAAATTTTGTGAAGTTGGGAAATTTGTGACTACTGAAAATGGATAGCAGAGTGGATTGAATTACAATGGCTATGCTAGAACACGGGCCTAAATGTGCTCCTTGTGCTTCTCAGATAACCATGGATGTCCAGGTATTATCACCAACTGTCAACTGAATAGCCACAATGCAGATAGAAATTGCCTTATTTATTGCCTACATGCAGCTACACATAATGGAATGGCACATTCACACTATTGGGATTGATGTTATAAAAACTTAAAACATTCAGCTAGCTTGATTATGGGTTAATTTGTCTAATACATACATTTTTCCAATAAAGATAATTTTATTTCATATCTTTGAGAGGAAACAGGAAACTTCCTTAATCCATGGTTATTGTTGTAGTTTCGATATTGGCTTCTTTAGCCCTCAAATGGGAAGAAAAATAATTCAAGCACCTGTAGATAAACTACTTGACATATTCTCAACTGGTATGCAACTTCAAGCATTGGT
>LYUA01000219.1:938530-949442 GCA_002093875.1 Calopteryx splendens | reverse complement strand
TCTCACATTAGCCTATTGTTTATCTCTTTGTACGTCCTTCTTCCTAATTCTGTGTTAACGTTCTTCCATTTCCTTCTCTCGTCCATTTTCCTAATCATCTCTTCTGTAATTGAAGGTTTTCTTGTCCTTTTTTTATTTATCATTCCTATTGTTTTGCTTGAAGCTTCCATTACCCCTTCTTTGAGCTGTCCTTACCATTCCTCTACTGTACCTATCCTTATACTCTCCCTCACTATTCTCTCAACTTCTTTCTGGTACTCCTTTCATTTTACCCCGGTTAAAGCTTCAACGCTCCATTTTCTCCTCCGTCTTCCCTTTGCTATCTTTTTAAACTTTAAATTACATTTCATTAGAACTAAATTGTGCTCAGAATCGTCATTTGCTCCAGGAAAACTGTGTGAATTAACATATATGTACTTCTTTAAAGGGGTATTTTTTTCATTAGAAAAAATTTCCATGCCCATCATCAACCAGTACCTTTCATTCTGACAGAATGTAAGTACATACCTATTTTTAAATACATTACACATAATCAGTGAGGGAGAACATACAACCTGAAAGTATGAGCATAAAAATTTAAAAAATGCTATAATTTTTTAATCAGGGCTTTTAGCACTTGATGCTAAATATTAAAAAATATAAGAAATTATGCGTACAGGAATAATATAGACAAGAACATCAGGCACTTACTCAAAAAACCTTCAACTCCCATCCATCTGCACCCATGCATTCTATCTCCTCTCCCAACACCCCTACCCTATCCACCTTTCCAAACCTTTCCAATTGAATCACATGAACATCCCCTCAGCTCATCTTGAAAATTGTACAGGCAGAAGAAAAAAACCATGATCTGAGAATAAAAATACCAGGAATTAAATACAAGAAGTTTAAAACAAAGGGCAATTATAGAAATGAAAACAAACTATAGAAATGGGCATCCAGCCAAAAATGAAGTTTGGTGGTCAGAGGGAAATGGAGGTAAAAAGGAAATCATGGGGGCAATGAAACAAGCAAATATAAGGAAGGTTTTTAGGAGGACCTAGGAAATGCTATACTTTTAAGTCCCCACCTAACATGATAATATACCCGAAAACAACACATTACAATATACCATTTTTTAATTCCAAATGCTTTCTACCTCTCTTCATTCTGAAATAATAATGTAATAACAAAACAAAATTAACATGGTTATAAATAAAATCCCTTATGCAACTTCCTCACTACCTTTTTGCTATTATCTTGCCCAAATGGCACATCTCCATTACTATCTTTCTTTACTTTCACGAATTGCAAAATCACTTGGTTCAAGGTTCATATTTCAAGTTCATAAGTTCAAAGACCTGAGAAAACATGCAGAAATTGGGTTCCACAATAATATTTTTCCTATTCATTGTGGCTTATTATATTAAATGTGTTTGATGCATACCCAGTTTGCTGCCCCAGGCGGCATAAGCTATGGCTACAGCACAGCATCCAGTAGAAGTACCTACAGTTAGTGATTATGAATTTCAATCCTAACAATGAAAAAATATTTTTAAGTGCACAATTAAAGAGCATTTTACATTAATGTATTTAGATCTAACCTAAAGGGAATTAAAATAGAAACAATAACCTATATGGAATGAAAATAGAAACAATATAAGTATAAAATTAATCTTTGATTAATTTTATACTTACATTGTTTTGAAATTTTGGATTTGTTACCTGCCATATTCCAATGTTCCCTTTGAGTTTTTAAATATACAAACATTTCTGATCTGCAATAAAAGAAGATACTACTACACCTTCTTCTTAACCATTCAGTGAGAAGATATAAATAAATTGCACAAACTGAATATATTTTTTTCTTTTGGAATTTATTACTATGAGGTAAACAAAAATATAACTGCAATAGCCAAACATGTTGCTTATCACTGCAAATAAATCATTCTCTGGTTTAAATATGAAACACTTACACTTTAATTTGTCTAAAAATACTTTTCACTCTTAAATTGTCACAGTTGCACTATTGTTATGTACCAAGAGAAATTAACCCAAGAGTTTGCAGATGTAGCTAGTAATGTTTAATATAATAATCAAGTCATAAATGTCTCACACTCTTGGAGTTATCCAATTGAAAGACAACTGAAGCTCTCTGTTTCATTACCAGCCTCATCAGCAGATATTAATTTCATTGAAGAACCTGATGCAAGTGAGAATTCAAAAAAACTTACAATCATACCACTTATCACACAACTGCACCACTTTTATGAATGAAAATATCGTCACAACTATTAACATTACATGTTATTGATTAGAGGATGATTAAAATGTTATTAAAAGGCCAAATATCTCTTATATTTGCTATTTACTTAGCCTTTTTTGTTGATTTCTAGTGACAATGATTTCCACCACTGGAGAATGTTATTTTGATAATCCTTTGACAAGAAATATGTGCCTTAATCAAATTGGCTCTAGGACATAGATATTTTTGTACACCTTTGAAAGCCCTTGGCTCAATAATATGAATATTCCATTCACAGTTGCCCACAATAAACAATACTGTTGTTAATAGAAGCACTGGTAGCCATAATAAAAGTTTTGGCTATTAAGGTAAAGTAACTTCACATAAATTGTACATAATTTGCCATTTGATCAAGCAAAATTGGAATGTTTTAACACCACATAATTCACTTTATTTTGAACTTGGTGAAAATATAATGCATCCTTGGCTTTAAGCCAATATAGATCTCACATTGTTAAAAGATACTTGTTCAACTATCTTTCACACAACAACTTCAAAGGAGTATTTTTAAACAGTGGTATAAATTAACATAACTTATCATTTGTACTGCCCACTCGGCCTACTTATGAGCAAGGGAAAATGTAACAATGCATTTCATAGAGGAGATTTGAGTTTTCCAAATCTGATTGTGACGCATGCAAGTATTATGTTATATACAAACTGTGCGTATGGTTGCAGATTCTATCTAGATAAAAGTTTTCCTTCCAAAATCAAGGGGTACATATTGCATGATAACTCCCATATAGTACCTACTATGGGACCAGATATCGTGGCCCCTTAATGTCTACTCTTAGGTCCCATCTTTTAAGTTTGAATGTGAAGTAAAAACTTCATCCACCCATCTTCCAAATCATGGGAATCTCACAAGATCAACTCACAATCAATTTATTGATATGACTTATCAATCTAGAGTATATATTGATCCCCAGTGAAACTTTTTTCTAGTTACAGAGTAAATTATGTCATTTTATGGAAGAACACCAATTCTATGCATAGAGGATATGTTTTCCTCACAAAAATATATATGTATGTATATTGGCTCTTAAGCTTGAGATTGAGCATATAAAACACTGTCTAATATACGCTTGAAATGGCTTCAAATTTCTAATAAAATGTGGGATCGGAGTCTTGTGAATGAAAACATGAGATAAGACTATCCCAAATGTTGGAACCTGTAAAATTGTCCAGTTAATTTCCTAACTTTCTCAATCCATGTTCATAAGCTTTATGGATTATTTAAAAATAAATAAGCACTAGGAAAACTATGGTTATTTTAAGTATAATTTTTAAAGAATTTACACTTAATGAACACATTCTTGTAGTTTTTAAAGACAAATATCACTTCAACAAAGGTTGAAATAACCTGGATTTTTATGTAACATGAAAGGTGAATAATAATTTAAAAAATCACATATGAAAATTATTCATCATAACTACAAGGTTAATATAACAGTTGGCATGAAAGGCTATACAGCCTTAAGATAAATGGGATAAGAGCAAAGTAAAAAAAATATCCAAAATGGGCGGACCAGATTTCTAGTTAACTTTTTCAATTTCAACCACACAATCACCTTTGATTTTCTTTTCAATAGAGACAAAATACGATAAAATAGGTCAAACCCAAGTACTGCACTCTGAATATCATTCAATCTCTTTGTATTGGAGTAGAGGTCACCTCAAGTACAATGTTTACCCAAATAAAAAATAATCGAAGGGTTAGATATGGTATTTTACACAGTAAAAATCTTGTCATGTTATAACTTCATTGTGTTAAACAATTTGATCATGCTAAAAGAGCAGTTTAATACTCAGTTAATAGATTTGCATATTTACACAGCTTCAAATCTTCCTGAACAAAAGAGAGTAGTTTAGTTTTAGAAAATAGTGAACTTCAAGGTTTTGGTTCTACCATCGAATATAATCAGAGCCTTGAATAACCATGGTGAAAGAGACTTCACCAAATGCAGTGGCCCCAATCAAAAGCTGAGCTTCATCATCACCCACGTAAGAATCATATTCATACACTTCAGTCTCAATAGTCCACCAATGCATGGACACCAACCACTGTAAGACCCCAGGGCACCAAAATATCTTTCTCTTTCATACGAGCAATTTAAGGGGCACGGGGTCGAAGCACCCCTCAGGATGCTTGCACCCCTTCAGATGTACTGGTCACTACGGAACATGGAGCCATCGGAGCAGATGTTATATATGCAATTTCATCATTTTCTGACCGCTTGAAACCTTGTTGTATGTTTCTGATGAAATCATGCACTTTCTTGATAGACCTTCTGGTTTTCTCCTCAGCAGATAGGAGATCCCTCTTCCGAGCAGCTTGAGCCTGTGAGTTATCAAAGAATTTATAAAATGATTTCTTTTACATATTTGCAAATATAAGCTTTGGGATGATTGGTGATTACATGAGTATGTACTTTTACTGATCCTTTGGGACTTTTAATCCACAACACAGAAAGTATCATGATGAAAAAAAAATCAGAATACCAAGTCAGAAAATTGCATTGAAAAAAATAAAATAATGAAAACTTGCTGTTTCCAATTACAACTTGAATCAACAATAATTATTGTTCTATCTTCTCAGTTTTTCCCTAAAACAAGGAGGATGTTATCTGAAAAAATGAGACTTTTAACTAAAGCCTCGACATTTAAAGAAAAGGGAGAAACCATATGACCTGAAGAAATAAAAAAAGGTGAAAGTATGTTCAGAGAAGCATTCATTAATACATGCCAAGTAGGTAATTAAGTAAAAAAAAAACCTAGTATATTTTTGAGAACTCGGGAACTTTACTCTAGAACATATTTCATTACATTTAATTACTTAATTTCATTCTACCAAGATTAAGAAAAAATCTGTAGGGGAAATGGGGATTCATTTAAAGATCATTTTCTCCCATTGAGGGAGAAATTTTACTACTGGGCCTACATTTTCATCACTTTAACTTCAATGCCATATGCATATAATTTTTAATTGCAGAATGATATTTGTGAGTCAGTGCCATCACACCTTATCATTGGCTTAATCTAAAAAGTATTTTAAAGGGGTGGGAGCGAATAACATGCAATGCTTCATCTGGAGCTTAAAGGAAAAGGCAAAGACCATCCCACTCCTTCAACACCAATAAATGATATAGTTTATATGAACTTTCATGTACAGTCAGTCACACTCAGTATAATAAGTAAATGTATCAGGCTTCATTAGCCACTGTAATAAGGGTAAGCCCATACTAGTCACTTTGAATGCAATTCTAAAAGGACAAGGTTTAAGGGTAGGACCATGTCCCCCAACAAGCTCAGAGGCCCAATGGGGCCACCTCTTTCCAACGTATAATTTTGATGCCAGGCAAGCATAAACTGAACAATTAATGATTTTAATTTAACAAATAAATAAATCAATGAGACACTAACCTCCAAATATAAACTTGATATAAAATAATTACAATAAGCTACTAAAATTTTGCTGTTCTTATATTTCTAATAACACTTATGTTTTCTTTGATCAGTTAATCTAAAAAAAATATGCATCTCTCTGTAAATAATTTGAAGATTTTAATTCAAATAATCATTTCCTTAGGGTCCATTTTTCTCCTAAATGGCAAAGAAAGTATAGGTAATATGTTCATTAAATGCAACTTTAAAAAAAGCATGGGGAGGGAAATGGAAGCAATCCCCACAGGGGTTTTAAGGTTTCTTTAGAGCACGTGGCCTCCTCCTCCTATGGTCAAGATCTTGTGTACATTTTAGAGCATTTATCATCACTATTCTGAGATTCTGGTAAATGAAATGCACAAGATTGTGATGGCTTTATTAAAATATGAGAGTAACTAGTACATAACAAAACTACCTACTTTGCATGTAGGTGGGTGCATAATTAATGAACAAAGAAATATATACTAAAAATATCATGATTCTCTCCTCTGAAGTGCTTTGGATGAACTATATATGCATATATATTTTATTTAAAGAATTTGTAGAAGTACAACAAACATTGATGGCTGTATTTTAAGCAAATTAATAAATTTGTTACAAAGTACCCTTATTATATTCTGAATTCAGCATAGCGAGAACCAGTGACAAATTCCCTTTTAACGATGAGTGGTTAGCAGTTATTTAGTACGGACATGCTAATTACTATTTAATATAAAATAATATGTTTAGTATGTTCACTTTTCTTATCAATTTAGGATAAAAAGCCACTTCAAATATCATTTCATGCCACAATATTAACGTTTCCAAACTATTGAAAATTAATCCCTCTGAGCTAAATCTTAACTCCACTCATTCAAACATTTATTTTCAGAATATAATATTTCTCTACTAGGGAAAGCTAAGAATTAAATTAATCTTTTGATGAATTAAGAGGCTTCTAGAAGATGATTTAATACAAAACTGGCCTGCAAACACTCGATGAGAGGGGACAAGGAGGATAAAGTAGAAGAACATACTGTGCAAAGCCTTATAAAACCAAGACCATTAAAAAAAAATAAGCGCACAACTTTGATAGGAAGATGGAATGGGTACACAAATAGTAATTGTCAACATCGGTAGCAAGCTGGGTCTAAAATTATGATTGCCAGGAGACAAAGGGGGCCCACTTGCAATCAGGCAAGCTAACACCCTCACCAGCCCACTACTGTATGCAATATTATTGTCTAACAATAAGTTCTCCACCAGTAGGAGAATGAATTAAGCATTGTCTGTGCCACTAGTAAGGTGAACCTTAGAATAGAACCAAATTCAGCTCATTGAAATTACCCTTATACATACATTGTACGCAACCATCAATACTATAGCAAAATCAATTCATTGCAGAAAACAGGGGAGAAAAATTAACAACAAATATAGGCATTTCTATATTTTTCACCAGCCAACTCAAAAAATATAGTTAAATATTAAATATGACATAAAAACAACCCTGAAATAAATGTATGCATAATTGATTTTTGCGGTCATGGTTTTTCCACACTAAAAATACTTTTAAAAATAAATAATTCAATCAATAAAAAAAAAGATAAATTCAATATCTATTGAAATTCCAAGAAGCACAAAATAATGGCATACCTGAGAATTAAATAAATTATCAAAACATTTAGTGCATCAGAAAGATGAAAATATTCACAAGAAAAGCTTGAAGGGCAAAAGTTTCAGGGTTTAAATGCATGCAAGGATTATGAGAATAAATCTCCATGCACAAACAATTAATTGCATGCATAATAACATGTAAAAACAAATATGTGCATATCTACATATGTGAAATCCATGATAGTCTATCATCATAAACTGTGTAAGTAAATATTATAAAATTGATAAATAACATCCAGAGCTACTCGCCTTTTCTAGGATATGTAATGTTTACTATTGTCATTCCTTTTTATGCAGTATAGATAATGAGGAGGCTAAAATGCAATGAGAGAGTTTAATCTAAGTAGATCAAGAAGAAACTGCCTGCTTCACAAATGACAATCTAAGAGGGACATATTCAATCACTGTATACTAAACAAAGTGGAAAGTCAATAATTTGTACTGGCAGCAACATAAAATAATCAAAAAAGCATGCATGTAGTGAACTTGTACAACCCTCCTTATGGATTCACAGACATTTAGCATTATTTTCCTAAAGTGAACAAAAACATAAATATACCTTCATATGTATTGACATTGGCAGTCCCAGGTCCAAATATCAGGCTATAAAACTTTAAACAATGGAATTTCGTCTTGTTAATTTTGGATCATATAATAGAAAGTCAGTTTGTGGAACCTTCTTTTTGCTCCCATCCAGCCATAAATGCAGTTGATTCATTATAAAAATAAATCTTGCTTCACACACCCATAAAAAATACCAAAAAAAAATAAGCTCATAACCTAGGTAGATAAAAATATAATATCTAAATTTATGGTGTAGATAACAAGATTGTAATTGAAACTTTGGCTGCACTTTAAAATATTGGGTTGGTACATAATAAAAAATATTTTATTACAGTTTAAAATAAAATACAATATCAGAGCCACAGTTCTACTACAACAAAAAATATAGGTACTTATATACTAATACTAATTATGTACATATAAAATAAAATAATTGAAATAAATAAATTTTAAATACACATATTACTCCAACAACAGCTACTATCAATCGTATTCTAAGGTCAAATACTGACAAAGCTTATAATTATATCCATAAAACATTACACATATTTTTCACATAAAATATATTAGAGCTATAACCTTAATCATTGAATAAATAAAAATGAACTAATGATGGCCAACCTTCTAAAATCTTTCTTTCAAAACTACAAATGAAAAAAGCTAATCTATAAATTCAAAAGCAAAAAAGAAACAGTTATCAATGATACAGACATTGTAGCCTATGTAGCAAAGAATCAATCAATCAAGTTCAATTACTAATTATTCACTGCCTTCTTACCGACAAATCAGATGAAAGTTCAGACACTCTTTGTTCAAGTTTTGCCTTCTCTGCATTTAGCTCTTGGTTTCTTAAAAGCAGCCTTCTTTTTTCCTCCACTTTAGCTAAAAGAAGAAGTATATAAAACAACTGTGAAGATGGGATTTAATTCCTATGACGACCATATCTCAATAATGAACTGCATACCTAGACACAATCCTATCCCCATAGCCAAAGTTTTATAAATATATATATGTATCTACTTTTTCTTCTCAAAATATCATATGGAATTTAAATCTAGAATATTTTTTATCTCAAATTATTGGTTATGCTCAAAAAGAAATTTGTATTCCCATTTTGTTTTTTATAATACAAAAGACTATATAAAACATTAAATTATTTTATAATGAAATTTCCATTAACAGTATATGTACTTATTTGCTTAAAAGAAATATAGGTACATCCATAAAATATCATCAAGGCTAACTTTTCCAACGAAAAAAGTTGTTGACCTAACATATATGGTGAAAATAAAATTTTTTCACTGATGGGTAAACGTTCACAAAAAATAAGTGGACACATTTATCCACTAAAATAAGTGATTTTGACATCCCTTATTTTTGTTGAAACCCCTAAAATTTTTGACATTCACTTTTTTAAATATGATTTGCTGTGGTGGATATTCACTAGTTCTAGAGTACTCATAACCATGTAACATTACTGTTTAAATTATGGACTGATAAATATTTTTTTAGCTGTTGAAGTTTAATACATCTTTTCCTGAAAATTTTATAAATCAATAATTCCATAATACTTAAGACCTTTTTATAATAATTTGATCTGAAATATTGCCAATGTGCTTATGATTGATGAAAAAAATGAGGATTATATATGGAGGAACTACTGACATGAAAAAATACACCTATTGGGATTTTTTACCTGACAATAAAATCTTAAGCATGATTTTCAATTGTGTATCAGATACAATTGATTGAGGTTAAGGCAAAGGCATGAGATTGTATATGTACTTTACACCTGGAGTTTCCACAAGTTTAAGGAGTAAGACAACATCACAATGCATTTCACTACCTTGATGGAACAGTCAATGGCGTATTGCATAATTGACTCTGATCATTGGCACAAATGATTTAGTATTTAGATTTTTTTTACTTCCCTATATTTGTATGTACTTATATGAAAATAGAATAGGAAACATAGAACACTATTCAACCTGAACAAAAACAGGTAAAGCTGCAAGGTCTGTCTACAAGAAGACCATAGCTAGAGATATATTTTAATAATGGACCACTTCTTGCAGCATTGTAAATATGGGCTTGGGTTAAGAAAAAGCTGCTGCAGTCAATGTTCACACATTGTCACGGCAGTGTCATAGCCAATGGATAGGCTATTATGGTTCAAAATCTCCCTCCCCTCCAAGAGAACAGGACCAAAAAACACAAATGAAACAAGCAACACAGCAGCAAAAGTACTTAGTGAAAAAAAATAATCAATCTTTGGAAAATGTGTATAATTCATGGGCACTTATCTTCCATAGTACAATCTTAGGAGTTTATATATATTTCAAATTGAAGCATGAATCAGAAAATTGCACATTACATTTCAGTCAATGAAGTGGATGCTAATGACAGGAAAGGAGCACAATTTAAAACTCAAGGAATTAGGTACTGGCAAGATAAAGAAATGTAATGATTGATTAAGAACCATTTAGCCTATGGTCTATTGAAGGTGGCTTGGATTTGTTGACAAAAATACCCTAGTTAAATGTGCAATTGAGAAATTGCTGGGAATAACACTAATTTTCTGGTAAGTACATTGAATCCATGCTCAACATGTTTCCCTACACATGGATGGAGCTGCGATAGTGGGCTTCACTGAGCCTAGTTTTAAAATAAGTTCCACTAAAACTAATATCTTTCCTTCCATTATTTTGCCTTTAAGTGTAGTTTAACCCTTTCGTGCCGAAGCCTCACGAAGGGAAAAGCTTCCCCTGATACGAGTAGCATAAGAATTTCCAGTACTCCTCTGTACGAAGCTCTCTCGTGGCGACGAATCGCACAGGTATGCTTTTCGCCTGTTTTAGAACCCAACTCAGCGGGATACCGTACCCTTCCACGGCCCACTCAGCTTGAACTACCAATCCTTAGCAGCCCCTCTCTCAGCAAGAGGCTGCTGTAAATTTATTGCATTAG